>NLAO01002294.1:675-187978 GCA_002370835.1 Metschnikowia continentalis | reverse complement strand
CGATCCATAACCATAGACAAGCCGTTAGAAGCTTATAACCTCATGCGAATACAGGCTTAACGTCCCAGGTCGCATCATAATTCTAACAGAAAATTTTTTTTTTTGCTTTTATCCGTTGGCAAATAAAACGGTTCTGTAATGTTCATAGGTTAAAGCTTTGGAGATGAAATGCCTTGAATGGGCCAGAAAAAGCCAGGCAATGCTTCCGGGTGAGAGTCTTTTTCCATCACTATTCCTGAAGCATAAACTCTGCTAAAGTCAGCCTCTAAAGCAAAATTCCGCTTCTAGCCTCATACAATTCTTAATGGAATTTCCTTCATTGTCTACGCTTTTTTTTCTCGAGAAGCAGAAAAATACTGGGCTCAACCGATGAAACAATCCTCTCACTCCAAAAATTCGTGAGCACGGTTGGTTTGCCATTTTTAGTCCTGGTTTAGCGCGACGTGGAGCAAAGTACCATTTCCCCGTCTATGACCCTAAAGTCACGGTACTTGTAGACGGTTATAGCAACCACTTATAAAAACCCTAACTTTCTCCATAAATTCTACAACCGGTGAAAACTTCACTTTTCTCCTGATACACCAAACGTCCTTCTCAAAAGAGGAAGTCGCCTAAATGGGAACACTGCCCACACATTGCTGTAGCCCCACGCCGCGCGTCTATCGAGTCTTATCGCACACTTCGGGCTTGCAAGTTTCCTCTTCAAGCGCGGTACCTGCCGGACGCTCACCTTTGCGTTAAGCCTTCTTGTGCCCCGCACACCCCAGCTAACGCCTGAGCGAGGGCAGACGCCAGGCGTGCCACGAAATAGTCCTTTCAAGTGATTGCGAGACCTACCACCAGTTTGCGTAGCTTCTTCCAAATTTCAAAGCAGAACCTCGCCCATCTCCGGTTTCTTTGCGACACTCTTGGATACACTTCCTGAACCTTCTTCGCTCAATTCATTTTGCGATCCTTCTCGTCAAGCGAATTAAGAAAAAAAAACGAGAAAACCCACTTCGTCAAACAGCAACTTCGTGGTTCTGATATCCGGGCTTTAGAAATTTTGGCTTCTTGAAACTCTGATATTTCCGGATATATCTTGTATTCACCGGAAGTATTTTGGAGTTGCTATTGCTGGCAATTTTGTGTTTGTGAGCATCCAACAATTCCGACCCCAAACACTCACACCAGTTCTTTAATTTAATCAATCTTCCTGAGATGGGGGCCTGTTGCAGTTGTTTGTATCCGTCAAATGGGGACGGCAAATACCCACCACTCTTGCTAGCCGAGAACGAAAGGGAGGCAATATCTGCCCTCTTACAATACTTGGAGAACAGATCTGACGTCGACTTCTTCAGTAACGGACCTTTGAGATCCTTGCTGACGTTGGTTTATTCCGAGAATATTGATTTGCAGAGAAGTGCTGCCTTGGCCTTTGCCGAAATAACGGAAAAGGATGTACGTGAGGTGAACAGAGATGTTCTAGAGCCTATCTTGATTCTCTTGCAATCCAATGATACTGAAGTGCAGAGGGCTGCGTGTGGAGCCTTGGGCAATTTGGCTGTGAATAATGAAAATAAGTCTTTGATTGCTGAAATGGGCGGGATTGAACCCTTGATCAGACAGATGATGTCTTCTAATATCGAGGTGCAATGCAACGCAGTTGGCTGCATCACTAACTTGGCTACGCAAGACGAAAATAAGTCCAGAATTGCTAAGAGCGGGGCTTTGATACCTTTGACCAAATTGGCCAAGTCAAAGGACATACGTGTCCAGAGAAATGCCACTGGTGCATTGTTGAACATGACTCACTCGCTTGAGAATAGACAAGAATTGGTTAACGCAGGCGCTGTACCTGTTCTCGTGTCTTTGTTGTCGAGTGACGATGCTGATGTCCAATACTACTGTACCACCGCTTTATCAAATATTGCAGTTGATGATCTGAACAGAAAAAAGTTGTCCGCAACTGAGCCAAAACTCGTCGGTCATTTGGTGAGTTTGATGGACTCGCCGTCTCCCAGAGTTCAGTGTCAAGCGACCCTTGCATTAAGAAATTTGGCTTCGGATTCTGGTTATCAGGTTGATATTGTGAGAGCTGGGGGTCTACCTTACTTGGTACAGCTATTAACATGCAACCACCAACCACTAATTTTGGCTGCGGTCGCTTGTATCCGCAACATTTCCATTCACCCACTTAATGAAGCATTGATAATCGAGGCAGGATTCTTGAAGCCTTTGGTGGCTCTATTAGATTACAATGATCTGGAGGAGATCCAATGTCATGCCATCTCGACTTTAAGAAACTTGGCTGCCTCCAGTGAGCGCAATAGACTTGCCTTATTGAATGCTGGGGCTGTGGAAAAGTGCAAAGAGTTGGTCTTGAAAGTTCCTTTGTCGGTACAGCTGGAGATTTCTGCATGTTTCGCTATTTTGGCATTGGCTGATGACTTGAAGCCTAAACTTTATGAGAGTCACATCATTGACGTTTTAATTCCTTTGACTTTTAGCGAGAATGGAGAAGTTTGCGGAAATTCTGCTGCTGCCTTGGCCAACTTGTGTTCTCGTGTTTCCAACGAGCACGAAAGCTACATTCTTGACAACTGGACGCAGCCAAATGAAGGTATTTTCGGATTTTTGTTGAGGTTCCTACAAAGCAGAAATGCTACGTTCGAGCACATTTCATTGTGGACCATTTTGCAATTGTTGGAGTCCAATAACAGTGAAATCCAGGCTTTGATCAAGGAAAACGAATCAATCTTGCATGGAATAAAGAAGTTGAGCGAGGGCCAAAGCTCGAGAGGCACACTTAATAATTCTGAGACCATGGAGTATAACGACCCTTCAGTGGAGTTGTTCAACTTGACTCAACAAATCTCCCAAATTTTGGGCTAGGGCATGTTCTCCCCAGAAATCCTCGTATCTACCATCGCTAATCTTTGAAATACTTGAGCTGAACTAGAAATTAAATACGCCATCAAAACATTATGTAGTATTAGCAATCTTTTGCGGCTTCTCCTCCGTATTTGCTTCAGCAGCTTCACTGGAGTCTAGGCTAGGGGTTTCTTTGAGCAGAATGTTACGCAATCTCTCTAAAACCTCCTCTTCCTCTGATGGAATTTGGGCTGGAGATGTGCTTTGCTTCTTTAGCAACTCCTCGGCTTCGAGTTCCTCCAACTCACGGTCAATTTCACTAGTGTCAACGTCGTTATCTTGGGCCATACCCAAGGAGTCGCTGATTTCATTCGTCTTGGAGATTTGCTCATCGATATCAAGCATTATTCCGTCCACCTCATTGACTGAAGATTGCTCGTTAAAGGCAGTGAGAGCGTTCTTGGCCGATTGCAACGTTGAAACCATATCAGCATTCGTTTTCGCTTTATCGATTTCATCCAAGATTTCGGTGAGTTTAGTCAACAAGTTCGAAGACTGTTCAAGAGACTTGTTTGCACGAGCCTTTTGAAGTAGAAGATTTTTGATTCGAGACCTGGTGGTTTCGGATTTTCCATTAGTAGATGAGAGCAACGTTTTGATGCGGCTCGGAATCTCGCTATCGACCTTCTCCTCCAATGCAGTTGTTTGCAATCCAACCCTTTCTATTGCTGCTTTCAAGTTGACTACGCCAATATCGTTCTCTGTGATTGGCGTATCATCCAACTTTAAGTATGTCTCGATCTGAGGGAGTTCCTTCTTGAGTATCTGGATTTTCCGTGAATCTCTAGTTAAAAAAATGATCAAGGCTTTTGCATCAATTGTGGAGATGTTTGAATCCAATTCTTGAAACTTATTGATGAGTGTTTCTTCATTAAATAGCTTTCCCAGGTACACGCCTGCGAGCAGAGCCTGTTTCTGGAGCTTCAGGAACAACTCCTCGGCTTTTGCGGCCAAAAATTCGAGGTCTATAAAATACTCTTCGTGCACGGCCGATTTCAGAGTGTAGAGGGAGAGTTTGAGTGAAGTCCAGCTTCTCAGAACAAGTGTAGACGGGAAGAGGTAGTCTGTCAAAGAGGTGCGGGCAGAGAAGGAGCTCGATTGAAAGAGAGACCACGGCACCAATACTCTGTCCTTGACCATCTGATCCACGATTATATGAAGAGCCTTTGGTTCGCCTAATTTGGGCGACAGGAAAGCCGATGCCAAGGCACCTGGAATTGAAACACTCGACTTGAATGCGTGGCTTCTGATGCATTGAGTGATGAGGTCCTTCCACGCCTTGCAGTTGGCTTCGTAGCCCTCGGGATTATAGACTTTGAGGTGCGAGAAGTCTGAATATAGAGATGCAATCCGTGTATCCTTGAAGGCGGGAACCAGGGCAAATGCCTCTTTTACGGACATGCTGAGGAGTGGGGAGCACGTAGATGGTGCTTAAGTTGGTGCCGCGCGAGACCGCTGCGATGAGGTTGCAACTGTGATGGTAATCAACTCCGGCTTACAGAGGACATCATAGAATTCATAGTAATTGCAAGTGTGCTTTTTGGGGGGATTGTATCATTCTTTTGTATGTTAGATTTGTAGCTGTATAAAAATATTTCTTTATTTTTATCTACGATTTGCATTATTGGTGGATTCGGCAGTACCCTGGAGAAAAACGTAGCTTGAAACTGTTCACACAAATCTTCACGAGAATTATTTTATTACACAAATAACCTCCTCTCTCACTTACCGGTAAAAAATGTACCTAATTTACAATCAAGGAAATTTCAAAAAATAATAGTCTTGATATATATAGTCGTCATTAGACGTTAGATGTTTACACTAACAGAGCAATTCGAACTAACCATTTTTAATAAGTGTTATAAAGGTCACCAGCAGACCTCTTTATTCACAATAAACACATAACGATTGCCTGTACATCAGAATCCGTACATCACAATCCGTAAAATGCAATCCGTAAATTGTAATCTACGCATAAAGATCTATACTTAGGTCATAGAGTTCTCCAGTATTACACGTTGTTACCATTAAATCTATTCACATTCATGATATCGTCAGTCACGTCAGCGTAGGCATTAAGCCGAAATCTCCAATCCGTTGAGCAGGATCTCCACCTCGTCCCTCAAAGCATCCACCACATCCAATATAGCAGTCGAAGCAGGGGAGTCAGCATACTCGTCGAAAAAGCACTCGCCCTGGTCACAGGACTTTCCAATGCGAGGATCTAGTGGCACCGAGCCGAGGAACTTTATGTTAAGGTCTTTGCACAACTGCTCACCACCACCCGTGGTGGGCTTGAAAATATATGACTTGCCCTGGCAGTTGGGACACACGAACCCGGACATGTTCTCCACAAGCCCCAAGATCTTAATATTGGCCTTGCGGCAGAAGTCAATCTCTTTTCTGACATCCAAAAGAGCAACCTCTTGAGGAGTTGTGACAATCAAAGCACCATCGATTCCAGCATCCTTCATATACGTTGTGACTGATAAATGCTCATCAGATGTGCCCGGCGGAGTGTCAACAATCAAGTAGTCCAAATGATCACCCCAGTTGACGTCTTTCAAAAATTGCTTTATGAGTCCGTTCTTTTTGGCTCCCCTCCAGATAATGGCCGAGTCTGCATCGGGAAGCATGAACGAAATCGACATCAACCCCAAGTTATCTGCAGCATACACCGGCGACCATCCTGAGTTGGACTGGTGGATGGTTTCACCCTCTGCACCGAGCATCCGAGGCAACGATGGCCCACAAATATCCAAGTCCATGGCTCCCACTTCGATGTCTTCATCTGCTGCAAGGGCCCATGAGAGCATAGACGTGAAGGTTGACTTTCCCACTCCGCCTTTTCCGGAAAGAACCAAAATTTTGTGCTTGATATTCAGTAGTCTCTGAGTAATGATTGGTATGTCTGGATCAGGACCCTTGGGTAGACTCTCACAAATACTCTTGTTGGCACATCCGTCACAGGCATCTCCTTTGCCTGCGTTTTCCGACTCCGGCCCGGGACAATGTTCAGGCTCGGGGGCCTTGAGATCTTTTGCAGGTGGCATGCTTATATAGTTAAGCGTTCGCTTGTCCTATGAAATTCAGAGATCGATCAAATAAAAAAAAAAAAGAATTATCTTCTATGAATTATATGTCTATGTATCAGTGGAGTTTAGTAATCAAGAACGCGATGCCATGTGCAGTACCCACTTACTTCCCGAGCCGTGAAGTAAAGTAAGTCTTCTCGTTCTCCCCTAAGGCCAAGTTGAAGATCTTCTCCTTGGCCTGGGTCAATTTGCTCTGGTATTCTAAGGCTAGATCACCGACTCTCTTAGTCATGATTTGCGTAGCCACATTGACAAGGTAGTTATTTTTGTTTTGAATGAGTGCCAAATTGTCAAGTAAGTAAGCAATGTCTGACACTTCCACCACTTCTCCTTTGTCAGCCTGTTCAATAACCTGCAAATACTTAGAAAATAGACCGGCGCCTTGACTCCAGCTTCCGATTAAGCTGCCTTCTTGTGGGAAACTGTCGATCAATGATCTGACAACCGATTTCACATAAGTTCCTTCTTCGATGATTGCAAGAGGTGCAAGCTTTTCGCAGATGAGTTCGTGTGCTTCATCCCACATTCCTGCAAACACTAATGCCTGACCGCATCCCCAGTAATCCTCCTTTCTGCGTTTCTTGATGGAGATGGCTTCGTAGATCAACTCTCTTGGAACTCTCAAGACCTTCTCCAAGAATTCTTGCTGTTGCTCGTCTCCTTCAAAGTGATCAACCGATTTGATAAGAGCAGCTCTGATGGTCTCTTTCACCTTATCGTCACTAGCCATTGATGCATACACATACAAAGCTTCTTTCCATAAGCCACAGCTTTCAAGCTCCTGACCAAAAAGAATTCCAACGGCATCCTGAGTTGTGGTGTCTTTTCCACTAAATTTTCCACTGGACAAGATCTGGTAGAAAATCCACTTGAGCTTGGGACTTAAATTTGAGTCCACAAGAATCTCGCAACATTTGGCAAACAGATCAACTTTGAATACTGCGTTGATCTTTAAAATGCATCCGAGCTCATCTTCAAGTTCGACGTTGTCGGAAAACCGGGATATTAAAGAGCTTATGCTTTCTGCAGGATTGCCGTAGAATACCTCGAGCGCAAGACGGGCATACGTTGGAAGCTCTCCAACAAACGAAGCAAAGTCTCCGGCTAACAACTTATACGTTTTCAAGACCGACTCCGGGATAAACTCGGAGTAGCCTGATTCCTCCCATGACGTAAGCTGGCTTTCTGCTATACTTCTCACTGTAGCATCATTTGAGTCCATCAATGTAAGCAACGGAGCAAGATGCAAGTTAGAGGACTCGATGGCAAGTGCTGATGCCTTCTTCAATTCACCTTGGCAGACATTGGAGAAGATCTTGTCCAAAGGTTCTTCTGAAAAAAACAAATCCTTATAGAATTCTTTGTTGTATACCTTAAGCCACCCTGCAAAACCCTGCTTCTCTTCAATACATTCTAGTCTCTTGACTAGATGCAAATTGGAGTAATCGAGATCTTTGTATTTGGCAAGCGTCTTCAAGTCTGGTTTATCGAACAAAATGGCCGCGAGACGTAAATATTGAGCATCCGTGGCTTCAGTCAATAAAGCGGATATCGTCTTGAAAGTCAAACTATCATCGATTTTCAACAGTGGGAATTTGTTTTCTCTGGTATTGATTGACGACTTTATCAAGATATCCTTCGAAAACCTGCTCAAGACCTCTTTTTCGAGAGTCGACGCATTGTCGAGGAGAAGACGAGGTTCTGGGGTTTCCTTCATAGGAGTTGAGGCTTGGTAGGATTCGTTGTGATTATTTGGCAAATCAGCAAATAAAATGTCATTTACCGAATTGAGAGCAGGTTGAGCCTTTCTGGGGCGCCTCAACTCTGGGGCCAAGGCAGAGCTGACGTCGTTTGCGAGCTCGAGTTGTAGTAGCCAGTTTCTAGAAGTAGGAAATGAACTTGTCTTCTCAAAAACCTTAAAGGCATCCTCATCATCCAAATCGGGCTCATATACCTTCTCGTCAACGATCTCTTCCATTTCAGCATTTGTTGGAGCAACGTGCACGAGCTCCTTAATATAGTCGTAATTCCTCACCTCATCTGGGAACAAGGGACCGTCAAGCGCAAGGCCATCTTCATTATCGTTCATGGACTCATCCTCGGAGTCGGAGGTGATATCGCTGGCATTAGTAGCGATGTAGATTGCAGACTTGTCGGTCTTGAACTGATTAACCTCTTGGTTGATCTCATTCCGGACCAAGTTTTGCTTGACTCCTAACAGGCCAGAATCGGCTTTGATTGTTGTGTCGAATTCCCAGCCTCCTGGAATCCCGCTGGTTTGTCGTTGTATCCTCTGACGCTTCAATTCATTATGGTAAGACTCGTTTTCATATAAGTTAGAGTGTTTCACAAAACTGTCTCTCTCTCTCTCATCTTGTTTTTTCTTCATCTCCTTCAATCTTTTCAATTCTTCAGTTTCGTCTCCTTCAACTTCATCATCATCAAGAAGGCCCCACACACTGAAGTGTTTAACTTGCGATATCCAGTTGTGAGTGATAGGGTCATACGTGACAAACTCTTGACCTTCCACATTCCTTAAGACGCGAATTAGGTTCTCAACAGTTCCATACCTTTGGGGATGTACCTTCATGGTCAATGTTGCTGGAAAGTTCAACTCCGAGAAATTTGGTGGAGAGATGTACCTCTGGTCATCATATACAACAACGCTAGGCGATTTGAAGATGAAGAGTTTGCCAAACAACTCCTCTGCGATAGCATTAGTGTCAAAAGAGAACTTTTTAAATGTACCCGACAAATCAACTGGGAAATTGTAGGCAACTTGCCCGTGGCCTATTCTTCCAATAATGAAATCAGGCACTTGCTTAAGTTGCGATGTGGTTAATAATGCAAGTTCTTTAAGAGGTGGGTAACAGAAGTATCCGTCGTTTGATTCGGGATCATCAGTTTTGTCTTCAACTAAAATATCATTGGACTGAACTCCATGACCTTCCATTGTTTTGGCAGAATTGGATGTTCCGCCAGTTATAGGTTCGGGAATGGGGCTTTCCTCCAATTCTGTTTCGGATAGGTCGTCATCACGAGCGGAAGTGAGGATTTTGGTCTGCTTTGCTTTGAGTACTTTATCAGCATCGATCAAATGAAACTTTGTAGGCTTCGATTTCACAACCAACTTATTCACCGAACCAAGACTTCTTGAGGAGAAATCCACGCCGTTTGTAGTCGGTTTTTGCACTTTGAATTTGGATGTCGCTGGCAAAGGAATGTCTTTAACATAGTTAGATTGAGTGAAGACACCTTTCAAGTTGGCCTTGTTTGTATGTTGATTGTTGCCGGGACGGAAGATATTAAAAGTTTGTGCCAACTTTCCGAGCAACGAGCTCTTGAACTTCTTAGTGCTTGGAGAAGCAGTTTTGTTCTTTTTCAAACTTGCGTTTTGAGCAGATCCAAACAAAGAGCTTGTAATGGACAGTGGCATCATTGCTTCACTAGTGTTTATGGTTGATAAAATGGGGTTTGAACCATACACATTCGACGTAATGGAAGCACTTTGAAGCCCATTTTGATTCTGCTGGGCATTTGTTGAAGAAGAGTTTGCAAAGAGAGATCCGGTGGGGTTAGTCAGATTCAGATTCCCAAAGAGTCCACCCAGAGAGTTGGAGTTTCCAAAGAGCCCAGAATTGGGTGCAGTAGAGGGTGCAGTATTAGTGGCGCCAAACAATCCAGTGGGATTTGTTTTGTTCAGATTACCGAAAAGACCACCCGATGAAGTGTTTGTCCCCGAGGTTGCCGTAGCAGGTGCCTGAGTAGTGGTGGAGCTGAAAAGACCGCCAGAAGTCGGTGTTTGGCTGGTAGACGAGCCAAAAAGTCCACCAGTAGTTGGAGCTTGACTGGTGGAAGAACTGAAAAGTCCACCGGTAGATGGCTTCAGACCGGTAGTGGAAGAGCCAAAGAGACCTCCAGATGCTGGGGCTGTGTTGGAGAATAGGCCTCCAGAAGGGGCCGTTGTCGCAGGACCCTCAGAGACAGCCCGCTTGTTTGAGTTTCCGAAAAGTCCTCCCGAAGATGAGTTGCCGAAAAGACTGCCACTGGTTGACGAGGCTGTGTTGGTTGGGTTTGACGTCGTTTGAGAGTTGGAAGCACCAAACAAACCACCGGTTGGTTTTGCTCCACTCAGGTTTCCAAACAATCCACCCGAGGAGCCAGAACTTGTGGCATTACTGGTGGAAGTGCCAAACAATCCACCGGTGGTTCCAGCCAGGGTATTGGAGGACCCAAAGAGACCCAGTGATTGGGATTGTTGGGTCGGTTGATTTGTGCCAAACAAAGAGGTATTGGCCTGGGAAGAGATCGGACCAGGCTGGGAATTGGAGTTCCCGAAGCCTGTGGAGTTACCCCAGCTAGATGCTGCGTTCATGACTCGATTCAACAGATCCAGGGAAGGTGGTGCAATTCAAAGCACTTGAATAGTCGAAAAAATTTATGGTGATCAAACAATGCAGCAGTGAGAGTTGAAGAGATCGAGTGCGAGCGTGCGAATACCAAAATGTGTAGAGCATTACGACATGGAGATATAATGAAGTGAGGATTATTTATAACTATTCAAAGTAAGCTATCATTGAATAGAGTGATTACGAACAGAGGTGTGTAGAGTATGTAATTTATATAGAGGATGTGTCTTTGGGACGAAAGCTGATGGTTGGTCCTTTTTGTTGACCGCTATTCAACCTACTAATACTCACCAGTGAATCTATGTACTTTATTTCATATTAAGGTATTGATACCAAACTCAACAACTTCGTCTTACTAACTATTCCCACCCATCGCATATGCTCATTACTTTGTCACCAGCAAAGCCAAACACTCCTCTGCGCAGAACCAAAACTTGTCAAACTTCCTCAAGTGCGGCTTGGCACTAAACACTGCGTTGGGGATTCCAGCATCAACCACGTAATGCGCCGCGTCCTCCACTAGAGTGCCGTTGTTATATGCATGCAATAACCCACTGATGGGAAGTCCGAGTGAAACCACGTACGAACTTTTAATGTGCAACAGTGGGTCCGACGCGGTTCCGGAGCCTCCATCCACTCCGGACGGTATGTCCAACGACAAGGTCTTGGAGCGTTGTCTAGGTTCGTTGACCCAACTCACAAGTTGCTTGAGGAAATTGAAGTTTGCGCTGGCGTAAAAGAGGTCAGACAATTGCGTGGTACAACCCTGCAACGAGTCAACAATTAACTCCACCGGGGTTTCGAGCTGCTGCAAGATGTCTAGGAGCCCCTTGAAGTCCGAGTGAACTATTTTGCCACCGCTTTTCTCAAACAATTGGCATTGGTGGCTAACATCCTCATCACTCAAGTGCTCTTCGCTGATAGCATATGCGAGCACACGAATGCCGTGGTTGGTCAAGTGTCTGCCGAGAGCAAATGAGTAGCTGCTGCAACGGCTGGACCCAATTAATAGTAACACAAGCGGAGGCAAGTTGTGGTTTTTCCGGTTGCTGAGTCTCACAGAGCCTCCCAAGATCTTGTTCACTATCAATTTGTATAGGTTCGTAGCGCAGATCTCCGCAGAGATTCTGTTGTCCAAAGAGTAGTATTTCTGCATGATCCGCTCGATCTCGAGAAGCTGCACAGGCGAAGCAAGTGGCACGGAAACCTTGGTGTTTTCGAAAACAAACTTGAACGAAGCGTTTTCCTTGCTAGACTCCGATACTCCACCCACAGCATTCACTGGCAGAGAATAACGTTGGGAAATGGACCCGATCTTGTCCCACGTATCTTCCTTGTTTGTTGGGAGGATCATCTCATCGTTGTCGTACTTATCGTTGGACTTCTTTTCCACCTTATTGTGCCCCACTAGGCGATCAGAGGCACTCACATGGTCGTGCTTCTGGAAATCAGCAAAAACGGTTTTCTTGTCGAACATAGCCAAGTTGGCGGCAAAATCAAAGTCTTCGGACTTCTTGATATCCTGGACATCCGAGCCCCAGTCCGGCACCTTTTTGCCCAACTTTGGAGTTGCACTACGAGACGTCGACTTGGAAGCCGAAATTACCGCATCGTCAAGACGTGCCAATCCAGGAACAGCAGATGCCGGCTCTGAATTCTTCTTGTTCCGGTTATTGTTATTACCTTCAGCTTCCCCTTTAGGTAATTGCAATACTTTCAAATCCTTGACTAAATGGTTATCGATGCTCTTGTTTCCGATTGTAATCTGGTTTTTGTTGACATTGTTGATTAGCCCTTTTACGTGGGAGCCATCCTTGAGTTGGAGCAAGACCTTGTAATTATTAAATTCCATTTGGAAACAAAGTACGGGAGTAGGGTCTCGGTCAGTGAAAGAATTTCAATTCGCTGCTCGATAAAAGGTTGGCTGTGCGCGTGTGCAGGACAAAGCCATAGGTTGAAGACACTACAATAGACCGGACGGCGCCTTCCCCTCAGTCTAAGCCATAACAATTTCGCATCTGGTACCGATGTTAGGACGAAAAAAAAGCGCTTATAATTATATACATAATGCGACGTTTTAGGTGAAGATATCACTGTTGATGTAGCTCTGAGCCTCTGCGATGCAGATCTTGGAGATTTCTCCTGCCCGTTCAGCAAGATAAGTCCTCTCAAGTTCGAGCTTCAGCCGGATGACAGAGTGCATCTGGATCTTGAGGAAATCATTTTGGTTGCGCAACTCTTCGATTTCCTCATCCTTCATTACAACCTTGTTCTTAAGGAACTTAATTTCGAATGCTTGGCGGTTGCCCTCACGCTCGAGGTAATTGAATAATGCAGAAACTCCGTTGGTCTGCTCGTGCTTCTTGTAGTTATCGAGCTCGTTGTTGAGGATGGCGATCTCCCGCTTCAATGACTCAAGTGTAGTGAAGTCAGGATCCACCTTTGTGTTTCCAGGACCCACAGAGGATACTAGCTTGGAGGCATTGGCCTTGGCCTTTGTCTTAATGCGTTTAACTTGGGTGGCATAATTCAAAGTTTGTTGAGTCTCCTCCAAATCAGTGGGAGAAATGCAAAATACCATGGTGGTCTTGGAGTTGCCAGATAAGTTCTCCTTGAGGAGGTATGTCAACACAGAGTCTCTGTAGGGAACCACAGCATTCTTCTGGCTAGGCTGCGACAAAATATTAATGCACCGGCCAAGAACAGTCAACGACTTGTTGATTTGATTTCCCTCCTTAAGCCTTTCAGCTTGGTTGAAAGTCTGAGTACGAGCAAGTCTCTCCGAACCAGCCAAGTCAACAAGCTTGATGTTGGACACAATCTCTTCGATTGGGGTACCAACACCAACACCATTTTCGTCATCATTCTCCTCGGAGAACCTGGTTTGCTTCAATTTAAAAGTGAGCACTGCATGGGATCTGGAACTAGCATCATTCATCTTAGTGGAAGCCACACTTCTTAATTTATTGGCAGGCTCCAAGATCTTGAAGAACTGAGCCAAAGAGGTGACCTGCACTTCCGTTAAATCTTCAACATAAGGACCACTCTGGGGATGCTCCCGCACTCGGCACACTTTGGAATCACTGAACAAGTCCTTGACCTTTTCATTGTGGATTTCCAAGTATGAAACACTCACCTCACAATTGATCTTATCCTTAATAAGAGCGTCCCTCTGGAGCAAGATGTCCCGCACCACCAGTGGAATAATGCCCTCTTCGTCAGGCTGTCCCATCATGGTGTAGGTTTTGCCCGAACCAGTCTGGCCATAAGCCAAGAGACACACGTTGAAGCCTTGGTACAAATGCACAAGCAAGTTGTAACCGCACTTCTGGTAGAAGCCTTTGTTGTCGAGATAGTTGGACTGGTTGGTGTCGTGGGACCAGATACACTCGTCAAAAGCGTAGTCTTTGGAGCCCTTCGATACCTCCAAGATGGTTTTGTGAGGATCATCCGCGGGCATTTGGACCAAGCACTTTAAGTCCTTTTCCCTCTGAAGAGAGGGCCGGACACGGACGAAGACGCCGATATTTGTGGCCGGAGGACTCGGGGAAGTCATGAGGGAGCGGGATTGGGTATGCTAGCTAATAATCGGGCACTTGTGTCAACCCTGGGTAAACTAGCGAAAATTGGTCAGTAGACACTAAGTAGAAAAGTGAGCTTGGATGTTGCGTAGGAGGAAATGGGTCTGCTTATAAATCGCACCGTCAAGCATTTCAAACGTGTAACAATTGTGGTAGCGAACACTTAGTATGTAGTTATGCGCGTGAGAGCAGAGCTTTATTTACCTTATCGCGAGTCTCCATACTAAACTGCGACCATTGCAAAAGACAAGCCTAAAGACAGCTATAAGGTTTCTAGGGTCAAAAGTATAATTAGATTGATTTTTATGTGAAACGTTTTTGAGCTATAAGTTAAACGACACTTCTTTTATATGCGACTGTTGTATTTGGTAAATCAGTGTGGTGTATTTGTATCAGGTTCAATGCTCGTCTAGTAATAGCACTACTAGTGTAGCATTTAGTACCGTAGCAGATAGTACTGCACTTCTGACACTTTTCGTACTGCAATTTTATACTGTAGCACTAAGAATTATGTTAGTACATTATATCAGTAGCAGTATATTATGACTATTCAGTGATAGACACTACTCTACCCCATAGTATACTTACACTCACTATACTTACACTCACTGTATCTCACTGGACCTCAATCAGTGGGATCTCACTCACTCTACCTCACACTATTTTTCTATACTCCGTTTCTCCATCATAGCACACATACACTGAGGTAATGACTGACACTCTAATTTTTGCTTACACTTTTACTTACTTTGATCCATGGCCAATGCCTAAATATATGATTTCTAATACTAGGTCTTTTAAATTATGAAGTACAAGTGACCATCTACTTTCTCTCAAACTGTAACTACACTATAGACTAAGTAATAGACTATACACTCCAGTCTACAATCCAGACTATAAAGTATTTTATAGGCTACATCTATGGTCTATCCACTCTAGATTATACACCACACTATACAATCTGGCACATTGATCCACCCCACTTTAGGATCTTCTATCTACCACTTCACTAATCAGCTTATCCAACACTACCAATGGAATTTACGCTTGAGTCTCATCGGTCTCTTTGCAACTTAAATATTTGAGAAGCCCTGAGCGCGACCAAGAAAATCACAGTCCTAGATCTTGCTTCAAATGAAGTACGAATAAATGAGTACCCAACTCGCACCAAGTAGTAGTATCAGTACAATGGACACTAAAATGTGCACCAGTCAACCATTATTACTACCTCAAAATTATTACAGTCTATTACAGTCACTAGATATTACCATCCATAAAATATCAATAGCTAGTACTATTAGTCTATTACCACATAGTCTATTACCGTACTAGCATACAGTCTACATGTTATGTTCTTTGATAACGTATGTTAGCCTAAACTTGTATTCGTTGATAGTTCTTCAAAGGGAGGAACCATATCGACTTATATAACCATGAGAGAAACGTGGCATCGAAAACTCTCCACCGGAACAATGGTAAGAATTGTTCCAGAATATTCGAAAAGGCCATCGTGGCACTTCGTGCATCGATGACCGATGGCCGATAATACGGCATTTGCAATGGCCATTACTGGAATAGGACGTCTTAGGCTTCATAATGCCTCTATACGTAGTGTCCTATCTATAGTAGATCTAGCACTACAGTCTACGACCACTTATCTGTCACTTAACATGTTTTTCTGTAGAAATATTCAACTAAGTGATACTCTCAAAATTATTTAGTGTTGCCATAAAATATCGATCTAATATATCAGTTAAATGAAAAATTAAGTCTAGAATATATTCCGTCCATGGGTAGAAGATGTAGCAAGAGGTGTGAGTCTAGACCTGCGAGATTCGTGCTACATGCACCCTCTGCTATTTTGGCTTGCCATGGCGTCGCCGGGACCCCAAGAAGGGACCGGAAGGGACCGGATGAGATACCTAAAATAAATTAGTGGTTCATTCTGAAAAATTCTGAAAAATTCTGAAACATCTTTGAAACATTTCTCCCGGCCCCTATTTTTTCCACTCTTATAAATACCCCACATCATTTGGGTCTGGTCCGGCCCATGGCCACTGGGTGTGGAAAAGAAATCAATTAATGCTTCGCGCAATCAGTGACCCCTCATTGCTTGCTAGCCATTCGCACCGTGAAGCAGCCCAAGCTCCCTCTCTTTGACGTCAAGCGCGGCTTCTTATGTAAGTCTTTAAATAAGCCTACGATTCCTTTCTTTTGCGGAACGTAAATACTCCCCTTCCTCCCCTCCATGTCGCTTCAAAAAGCCTTTTCCGGCTGCTTATCTACTCTCATATTGGTTGCCGATCTCCCGGAGAATCCCGACTCGGCCCCTATTCCAGATGAAGACGTTTCCGAATCTGTCCACGAACTTCTACTGCGCAATAACATGGAGCTTATCACAACTCACAACATGTCCCCCGACCACCTCCTGCTTTTGAAATCGTGTCCGTACACTGCCGAATATAGCCGTGTCATAATCGATAAAGATGTTGTTTCTGCCACCACATCCAGCACAGACTTAGGCTCGTTTATTGAGAATAAAGAACTGTATATCGTCGGTAAGCTCAGTCTTGAGGAAACTCCCGAAACTCCCGAAACTTCCGAAACTCCCCAAACTCCTGCTTCCATGTGCACTTTATCTATCAGAACGATGCTTGGAGATACTATCAAAGCCAGATTCCGCGCAGACGAGTCCTTGCTGGATGTCAAGAGATGGCTCCATAAGATGAACAACATCTCGTTCAAGCCTGAAGAAGACGAAGTTGTGTCTAGATACACCACTATTGGCCACTTCAAGCCTTCACGCTATGCATTCTTTTCGCCGGCCACCAGAACAACCTTCACGGAATCGCAGGAATTGTTGCGTTTGAAGGACTTGGGTCTTTGTCCCAGATCTGCTCTTCTTTTAAGACCTGACTTTGATGAGCTGGCGATGAACGCTGCGAGGGCTGCAGAGCTGCAACTGAGCCTCAAAAGTTTCTGGACAAAATCAAAGGTCGTGCTACAGGCGATCTACCAATTTTTCGATTACGGCGTGGACGAGGCCCACCACGATTTCCAGGATATGGTGGAGGAGATCGAGAACGAGGAAACTTTCGGCAACTCGATCTTCGGAGCCTTCGCCGCCCCAGTGCCTGCTGGCAAATCGCTTGCGCCTACCACTTCTATCATTGAACCAGAAGCTGATCCATCGCAAGAAGCTAGCGTTCAAGAGAAATCTCAAGTCTACGGCGAGGAGGTTAATTGCAACATTTGAACTATCGGAAGTTAGATTTTCCACCACTTCAGTTCATCAGCACTTGTCAAGTACATAATTTTCCGGTTTAATTTAATACATAAAAGGTTTTGCTTATAGAGCATGTAGAGTACTTAGTAGATAGTTCGTAGCAAAGGGCATGTCTCTCTGTCAGTACTACAGATCCACTTAACCCCAGACAAAATAGATAGCCAACTGTATAGAGTTTGAAGTTGAAAAATCAAAAATAGATGCTTTTTAAAAGAATGGTGATATGTATAAATATAAGTTTTGTGGGGAAGTGAAGCCGCGCTTGTCTGCAGTACCGATATGATATGTCATATTGATTCTCATATTCAGATACACAATCTACACATTCTACGTCACCTGCACATAACCTGCTGGCAGGCTAGAGTCATGAATCAATGGATTAGCCAGCTAGAGAGCCTACTTATACTTCCTGGATCCGAAGGCCAATTGTGCTCAGATGTTGCTGTGCTCACGTGTGGATGTTTGGTGTCAGAGTCCCAGTTTCTGGAGCAGCTAGAGCCCAGCTGTGCTATGTGCCAGACGGAACCAGTATCGATTCTTTCAAAAATTGCCCCAATGCGGGAATTGTATCAAATCGTAAAGAAACTCAAGGCGGAAGAAGATTTAGGCCAAATTACTATGGGTATGGACGATGGTGCTTCTGACCTTCCGGATATGCAAGCTAGAAATAAGCAGGTTCGACATGGTGCCCGCAGAAGCTCGCGGGGGTCGGTGGCCTCGGAGAAGATGAACTTAATGGGACTATTCTACAAGTTCGCGAAAGAAGAGGAGGAGAGGCCCTTGCTGGGTGTTTCAGGAAGTATGGAGGAGACTCGTTCGGGAGTGGAGGTATTGGAGAGTCCGAAAAAAGGTACTATCGAAACGGCTCTACAGCCTCCAAAGGAGGAATTGGCGGAGAGCAGTATACTTGCAGAGGCCAATAGGGACACGAGTAAGATATTGGACGAAGATAAGGAACGCAACTTCTCCCAGTGTTTCCCTTTCCATCGCAAGGTATCGACTTACAATACGCAGCCCAAAAAGTTCTTGTTTGAAAAAGGATTCAAATTGAACCGCTTTGTATGTACTGCTATCACGCGCAGCTTCGACTCCCAGAACCAGGAAAAGGTCTTGTTCTGTCTTGTTTCGGAGAAGAAGTGGGAACTCTATATGCATGCCTCTTCTCGTCCAGTTCTTTTGGCATGTGGAAAATTAGGTGGAGAGTATGGGTCCCGGGAGAACAATATGAAGGTGCCATCCAACTATGGGTATGTTGTGCGTAGCGACTTTGCCTCGTCGAAGGATGCTTCTGATCAGAAAGATGTGGCTTCTCAGCTAAAGCTGTCGATCTATTTATCGTGTGCTCTCTCGGATAAGTACTTGGCCCTTTCTGGGACCCGAGGAGTACTTCGGATCCTAAATATTGACCCTTCCCAGGGCGAAATTGGTGCTCCTATCTACACCTACTTGACGAACTTCCCAATCCGGTGCATTGCCTTGTCTCCAGATAGTAACATCTTGGCAAGTGGCATTACCACAAGAGAAAAGGTATCAGGGAAACAACAGCCTTTCATCATCCTACACCACCTAGAAAAAGTCCGAAATTCTACTGCCGTGCAGGTGAGTCCAATCACCATCACAGTTCCGTTCCGAGACCCATTGAAGCTCCTCACGTTCAATGCTACATCCACCCATCTATTGTGTTGTACAGTGTATGAGATGCGGTACTTTTTGATCTCGCTCCGGAACAAAAGCTCCAAGTCTCTCAAAGAGCCCCGTCTCGTGTTTTCCGATACAAGAGCACCTAAGAATTACAAGGAAAAGGCTAAAACCAATGGGGTTTATGATTCCTCTACGGAAAGTACCGATGAGGTAGATGATTTTATGGGTATTGAAGACGACGATAGAATGCTCGACAATGAGGGTATCACGGATATAAAGTTCGGCACACCATTCTCCAATACCATCGTAATAACGTCATCTTCCCTCAAAAAGAGAACGTCGATCGTGCTTAAAATCAGTGGGTACGCGGTGGATTGCCGGGAAATGTCCAACCACAGTGCGGAGAACTTGGACTCGCAGCTATACTCCGAAGTTGCAAACAGTTTCACCCAGTCCGAGTACTACGAGGACACGTCCAATGCCGAGGTCGAGGTGTTGATGAAGGTGCCCGAGATCGGATCCAATATATATGGCGTGGAATCTTCGCCTCGTGGAAACGGTATGGTTTTCGTGGATAAGCTGGGCAGGCTTCTTTTGGTGTCTACGCCTAATGCTCACATGAACTTTGCCAACAACCCGCAGACCAGAAAAAGCGTGGTATTACTTGGCGAAGTGGCACCTGCACTCCGGGCCTCCGAGTCTGCTTCGGTATGTTTTTCTTTTGATGGTAGCAAGGTTTTTGCTGTGGACCGAAAAGGCATATTTCACGTGTTTGACTTTACCAAGGGCCTTCCTGGTGTAGACCCAGAGGTGCTAAAATGCAAGATTATTAGCATCTAGATGCAGCATCAACCCAAGATGGAACATTTAAAGAAAAAAGAAACAATTTGTCGTGAAACAAAGTTTTACTATGACTAATGGTTTCTAAGACAAATATCCATGGCTATTGGAGGAAGTGCCGTGGCAGGCTGTGCGGCTCTTGAACCATGAAGACGCGGCTCTCGAGCCTTAGGGATGGGGGTGGAGTGCATAGTAAACGCACACATGAGGTGGTCATTTTTTCTGGCTCATCCACAGTTACTCCTTAACCACTTCAGCCATGTCAGTTCCCCCTGTTTCAAATGACGCTTTGGATTTGATCGGCAACACGCCGCTCATCAAGTTGAACAAGATCCCCCAATCTTACGGTATCAAGGCCAAGGTCTACGCCAAGGTGGAGTTGTTCAATGCTGGAGGCTCCATCAAGGATAGAATCGCCAAGAACATGGTGTTGGAGGCTGAGAAAACCGGCAAAATCAAGCCTGGTTACACTCTTATCGAGCCAACCTCCGGAAACACCGGTATTGGTTTGGCCCTTGTGGGTGCTGTGAAGGGCTACAGAACCATCATCACTTTACCCGAGAAAATGTCCAACGAGAAGGTTTCTGTGTTGAAGGCTTTGGGTGCTGAAATTATTAGAACCCCTACTGAGGCTGCTTGGGATGCTCCCGAGTCTCATATTGGTGTGGCCAAGAAGTTGGAGAAAGAGATCCCCAACTCGGTGATTTTGGATCAATACGCCAACGAAGCCAACCCTATGGCCCACTACTACGGAACCGGTTACGAGATCTGGGATCAGACCAAGGGTAAGGTCACCCACTTTGTTGCTGGTGCCGGAACCGGTGGTACCATCAGTGGTATCTCTAAGTACTTGAAGGAGAAGAACCCCAAGGTGCAGGTTATTGGTGCCGACCCTAAGGGTTCCATCTTGGCCCAGCCCGAGTCCTTGAACACCTCTACTGACGGATATTTGGTGGAAGGTATTGGATACGATTTCATCCCCGACGTGTTGACCAGAGACTACGTTGACTCGTGGATCAAGACCGATGACCGCGAGTCGTTCAAGTTGGCTAGAAGAATCATCAGAGAAGAAGGTATTCTCGTGGGTGGCTCCTCCGGTTCTGCTTTGCAGGCTGCTTTGCAAGTGGCCAAGGACTTGACTGAAGATGACACCTTGGTGGTGGTGTTCCCAGACTCCATCAGATCTTACTTGTCCAAGTTCGCCGATGACGAGTGGATGAAGACCAACGGTTTCGAAGTGGAGGAAACCAACCACGCTGCATCCAAGACCGACGATTTCTTGAACAACAAGACCATCAAGGACCTTGTTGCAGGAAAGCCACCTGTGGTTACTGTTACCCTTGCGGACACGGTGGGCAAGACGTTTGAGTTGTTGCAAAGCAATGGCTTTGACCAGTTGCCAGTGTTGAGCCAAAATGGAAAGTTGGTGGGTTTGATCACTCTCTCCAAGATCTTGAAGTCATTGTCCACCAAGAAGGTGCAGATGACCAACTCGATCAGAAGCGTGTTCTTGGACTTCACCAAGTTGGCCGACTTTGAAAAGTCCTTTGATATCTCCAAGCAATCTGGCTTCACCAAGAGATCGTACCAGGCCATCACCTTAGAGACTCCATTGAACTTATTGAATAAGTTCTTCGAGACACACTCTAATGCCATTGTCACGGACTCGGAGTTGAAGCCTGTGCAAATCGTCACCAAGGTCGACTTGTTGTCCTACATGACCAAAGAAATCACCTACTAGTTCACCAAATATTAATACACTAAAGAATCATCAGAACTGCAAGAGCCCAATGAAATATACCACGTCATGAGAACGTTAGCCCCACTACGAGAATTTCCATCTATTACCGCAATTCTCGCATGTGCAAAATGTTGTCAAAGGTTCATCCGCAGACCGGGTCTGCATCTGGTAGTAACTGACCTTCTTGTGCTTACACTTTCCACACGTGAACCTGTCTGTCACGGCTCTCTTTTCTGTTGCACCTTGAGCGTCGAAGAGGTTTTGTTTCTGTAACTTTTCTATTTCTTGTTTCAATGCTTCGGGTGCCATTTCGCTTGGGGTCATCTTGATGAAGCCTGCAGGAGTGATGTGTCCATCCAATAAGCGGCCACGCAAGTCGGGGTTCTTTTTGTTCCTCAAGTTCATGGTGAACGTCCGCAACTTGTTTCGGTAGCTGTCATTGACTGCAGAGTATTCAGCTTTGTAGACCTCTATCTCGATTTCCTTGGCCACATTGATGATGGTTTTACTGTCATCATTTCTGTCAATTGCCAACGCCGTGTATAAAGCACTGACTGATGCATTCCGGGTTGGGTTATCGTATAATGTGGTGTTGACGCCGTCAGTTTTGGGGTTTCTGGGCCCGCTGTGGAATTTGCTTTGAGTAGACCCTGCTTCTGGCCGGGCTGGCTTGTCTGAAGAGGAGGAAGCCTCTTTGGGGTAAGCCTTTTTGGAGTTTTTTTCGTTCTGCACAACCTCTTTCCACTTCTTGATCATTTTCTTGACCAAGCCGCTGATTTCGCTATTATTGTTGGACCGGAACTTGTTTACGGCCACACCCACTTTGGTCTCTCGCAAGAGCTTCTCGGAGGGCTGCACGCCATCATTCAAGATGTTAAGCAACTTTAAGATGGTCGCGTCGTCCGTGGATTTGTCCAAGTTGGACACTGTCGACTTGATCTCTTTGACTTCCATTGTGCTTGTGAAATGGAGATGGTGAGAAAGCTCTTCACTGTAGAAACTTGGGCAAGACACGACCCACTTCCCTTAGTCCAGCAACTTCAAGTACAAGGAACTTATAACATAACCATTCTGATGTTCCAACCTCGATTTTAGCCCCTCCATCTTGGCTTCAAATCTTGACTTACGGCGAAACCCATCTTTGGTGTAGTGGTGTATGGTGTGCGATGTATAGAGGCAAATGGTACTTTAGAGACCACTACGCGACAATACAACTCCAAGGCCCTCTGTCAATATGCTGAATGAAGATGCGGTAATCTACCTCGGCTCAATACCGTTCGATTATACTGAGGACCAGGTCATGGAGATCGCCAAGTCCGTGGGTCCTGTCAGTGACTTGAAGTTGGTCTTCGACTCCACTACAGGCAAGTCCAAGGGTTCGGCTTTTATCAAATACTACGATAGGGAGACGGCGTCGTCGGCAGTGAGAAACTTGAATAACATGAATGTGGGCAACCGGTATTTGCGGTGTTCTCTAGCCAGTGATAGTGATGCTTTCGATAAAGTGCCTGACTTCTCCAACTACAATAAGTTGCCTCCTTTACCGCTAGGAGTGCAGCTTTATCAGAACCAAAACGCACAGCAGGGCATTTCCGCCGTCTTGTCTTCTCTAGATCTGCAGACTGCGTCTCAGATGTTGAAGGAAGCCCGTTCCATGAGTTTGGAGAACCCTCAGCTTATGAAGAAGCTCTTGGACCAATACCCACAACTCTCGCATGCGTTGGTGGAAACAAGTCTTATGGTCAACGTGACCACGAAAGATTTGATTCAGTTGTGTCTCAATAGAATTGACCCCAAATTGGATTACTTGACTACAGCTCACGTGGAGTTGTTACGACTGGTGAATGCTTTGTCGGCGGAAGAGTTGGCTGATCTTGATGACGACAGAAAGAAGGTTATTGAAGATATCAAGAATGAAATCAGTAAGGGGTCTTATGGTATCATAGATTAATATGGGCTCATTGGGTCATAGATTAATATGGGCCCATTGGGTCATAGAGTAGGTATATATGCATTGATGGATAATTAATGAGGTTCGTTGTAGACAAGTGCTCACCATGAATTATTGACTAAGGCATCTTTTATTAAGAATACCGACCGAATACAGTTTCAAACTTCCATAAAGTGATTATTTTGAGCTGGTTTAGTGATTTTTCGAATAGTTACACTTATTCACATCTCTATATCTTAGCGTACCTCGTGATACACCAGGCAGTTTTAAACTCGTTATATTCCGATATAGTGTAACGGCTATCACGGTTCGCTTTCACCGAGCAAACCCGGGTTCGACTCCCGGTATCGGAGTTTTTTTTTATAGCGCTTTATCGCTGAAGGATGTTTGGGCTTCGCGCCGTGCACAATTTACCCACAAAAGTATTTAATTTCACCGTTGTTTCACCATGCAACGAAGAGGTCCGCCACCCCCCAGGGTTCAGAATCCGTCTTCAATTCTATACATAGGCCTGTTGCCTTTTGAGTGGAACGAAAGCAATCTCAAGGCCGTTGTATGCGGTGCAGGCAACGTCCTTGATGTTCGTCTTGGTTACGACCACGCGGGTAAGAATAAGGGATACGCCTTTGTGGAGTTCGAAACGCCTCAGCAGGCACAAGTGGCAATGCAGACTTTGGGAAAAGTCTCCTTGATAAACCCTCAGACTAGACAGGTGAAAAAGCTTCGCATAGAGTTACTGAAGGAGGGCTTCAGAACCGGAAACAGTGATCACAAGACCATCATTCCTCTAAATACAGACGACGTTCCTCCGGGCGTTCAATTCCCTCCTGAGATCTTGCAGGCTAACCCTAGCCTTAACGCCGCTAGGTTTGGAGGGTACTCTGCCTCAGACCCGCATGGAAATGCCCAGCCGTCCATGATACAATCTCCGTCCATGGTCAACCCAGGCGTGACGGCACCCTCTAGTGCCCCTTTTCCTCCGAGCTTGGCTTCTCTTCCGGAGAAACATTTAAAGGCCTCGCAGGTTCTTCCCCAAGTTCCCAATCTTCCTTTTGCAACGCCCGACAAAATTAACGAAACCTTAAGCCAGATTCCACCGGCGCAACTCATAGAATTGATTGCCAATCTAAAAAACATTATTGGCGGTACGGGCTCTGCTCGTGCGGCAGAAGTGTTTCAGATCTCTCCCCATCTTGCTACTGCTGCTACACAGGCGCTTTTGCTAATGGGATTCATCAATGAAGATGTTATTGCCGAGGCTATGAACGCCGGCGTCAGTGCTCCTGCGCCTGTTGCCCCGCCACATCAACAGTTTGGTGCTGCTCCACAACCTGGCGGATATCCTCCACAACAACAGCAACCGCCACAAGGCTATAGCCAGCCACCACAGGGTCAAAGGTATGGTAGTGCTGGTGGCCAACGCTACGGTCAAGCGGAGTTGCCTCCTCCTCCGCCACCTTCTACTAATGGCTTTCAAAATCAGAACAGCAACCAGGGCAGATGGCCCGGTCTTCCTCTCCTGACGCAAATGAAACTTTCCAATGCGCCTCCGGATCAGGTGGATATGATTGTCCAGGTGTTGAACTTGACTCCCGAGCAAATCAGTTCTTTGCCGCCTGACAGGCAAAGTTTGGTTGCTGGAATCAGACAACAGTACATGTGAAGATGAAATCTGGAGATGGGGGTCTTGAGGATCGTGCATATGAAATGGTGAAACTTATATATTAGATATGGGCAGCTTAGCCCATGCACCAAGGTTTCAGCCTGTAACTCTATCAGTCTTACGTCATGTTGCGATCAAGCGAAGACAGACTGGGTTAATTACACGGAGGATTCCTGTAGAACTAGAACCCTTCTCAATCGGCTTTTGCTGACTAATTTTCAACCTTGCATTAATTTCACGTCGAGGTTCAGTTGTATATCTACGCAAAATAATTTCCTCGATAGTGATAGAGGTTTTGTCTGTACCCTCATAGTTTCTGGAGGGCACGGTGTGTGCTTGGATCCAAGGCCTGAATTTACAATTCAGGTGGAATATTGTGATAGACGTAACATCGTGAGAGTAGGTTACTTTAGGCAATAAGTCTAGGAACCATGACCAATACTAAAAATAATTAGAGTTCTCTTAGTGCGGGGAGCTTTTACATGACTCACGTTTCTAAAAAATATTATAGTCCCAAAAAAAAAATAATGTGTATTTTGGGTGATGGGTTATGCCCCCACAATTCTCTGCGCACCGGCAGGAGGCATTGCTCTGGGGCACCTCCTAACGGCCTTTCACCAGAGAACAATGAGTCTACCAACACGCGTGCACTTCGAGAATTTTCATCTTGTTAAAGGAAAAGAAAATTTGTATCCTGCTAGCATTCTAGAATATCCATTCATTACCCTTAAACTAATCCACATCCATTTCCTAGGGACATACTAAAGGCATACTAAAGACCGCCAACATCATAAGGCATTCCTGTATCGGTGCCGCGCCATGCATCATGGAAACCGTGCCAGGCGCATTGACCAGCACAATCGGTAAGCAGAAGTGAGTGTAAAATTAATCTGAGAAAAATATAGATTTACTGGATTTTTAGTTTTGGAAGTACTGAACGTTTCGGACGACAAATTGGACATCCTAGTCTTTAAACAAATTGGACATACCGTAGTTTTTAGTCGTTTTGACTTATTGACTTATTGCCATATTGCATATTGACAAATTGGACCTTACTACGACTGACCTATAGCACACATCTCTTCACTTGTGAATCATACGTGTCTAAACCTCAATGTGACTGAATTTAATGGTTTACTCTTTTGATGTGACTAGAACGTGGTATTGAATTCTATGGTGGTGTGAGGTGTTCCTCCAAATATAACTAGGTTCTACGAAGTCGTACGTTGGTTCATACTATTTCAAGATGTATTCCATTGACTCTGTAGTGAATGATCCAAAGAAAAATATATCAAGATTTTATTTTAAAAATGACTCCAAATATGTAGATTATTCACTATATACCTACACTATAGACCTACTTCTACTAATAATACTACCAATAGGAATAAGCTACCTTAATACTCTCTTTACTATTCTACACTACACTACACTACACTACACTACACTACATGATAAACTACTAAATACTGCTCCTGTTAAGAGTCCAATAGCTACTTCTCTTTGTACTATAATCTACTATACCGTATGATGTACTAGGTTTACTACAATATATTACTCCATACTATACAGTAGCACTTCTATAACTACTATTATACAGACTTACCATTACTTTTACTGGCATGAGTACTACTGCCGCTAGTCTAATAGAAATAGTTTTACACTATACCACTGTTGATCCAACATAGGCAGGGCCCTGCCTATGGAGGTATTATGAAGCCTCTCAGTCCGATTGTTACAATAGCCATTGCAAACGCCGTGTCATGGCTATTGTTGTATGAAGTACTATGATAGTCTTTTTGAATATTCTGGAACAATCCTTACCATTGTTCTAGTGGAGATTTTTTCGGTGCCACGTTTCTCTCAAAGTCAAATAAGCCACTCCGGTTCCTCTCTTTGAGGAACCATCAACGATTAAAAGTTTAGGCAAACACACGTTATAAAGAACGTAACAGCTTCTGTATAGTATTGTTTTATAGTACTAGTGGACATTCTGCTGGGTTATACAATGTCAGTCTTAGAGTATGAACCACCCAAATATATAGGTCCTACCATTCATAAAAGGTGGGTCCGTTGACCAGTTTAGAAGCCCTGAATTGAAGAGTTTTGAATTTTCAGATCAAAAATAAATGGGGCTAACCAGAAGGTAACTTCCATGTGATTACTTTAAATTGTCATGAAACTAGTTCGAGTCCAAACTACTTGGAATTCCATATTGTAGAGCTTACTGAAGAATCATGCTCCCACCTTTCAAAATAGTTAATTTGGAGCATTAAGTGAAGAGAAAACCCGTGCATTAAGGAAGGTTATTTTATTGGCTTAGGCTTGGAATATGTAGCGTGGACGCTGAAAATGAGCCGCGGCTGCAAAAAAACGACCCGTACACCCCCATACCTCAGGCACTTCTGGCCATCCATGTAAAAGCACAATTTATTGGATTGAACCTATAAAGTTCTGGTGGTCACCTATTTCAATACCAACAATTATACTAGTGAAGCTTTAAAGTGAGAACTATGGGTTTGTATGAGGTGGAGCGTGTGTCGTTTTTAGTTTTGCTCTTTCCAAGTGTCAGCTGAAAAAAAGTGCAAACAATTGAATTTCAATTAGTTACAAACATCGTCAACTTAATTCTTATATTTTTTGTTCGTAATAAAATTTTGGCAGGTATCGGCATCTCAATGTCTTAAAGGTCTTTTCGTGTACTTGAGTATTGTGTAGAGAAATCACAATGATACTATTGAATTTACTTAAGACTTTATAATATCATTTTCTCAGCTTATAAAGCAATTCATTGACTTTCATTCACATCTATGACTGTCTACTAATGCCTATATTTGTCTATTAAGTTAGTATGAGTACTAGTATTGTAGATTCTTCAATACTTGTAGTACACTATGGGGTGGTTTATATATCAAGAATGGTAGGAATATTTTTTATAGGTATAAGAAAACGGCGTTTATACGGCATACTACAATAGTTTTGGAAAAGAGGGTTATTGCCAGGAAAACGCCCAAAATCTCCATCTTTCACACCCGAAAAAACATTCAAGAAAGTACCAGCACTTTTTGGTCAATAGTGACGACTCAAAACAGCACCATCTAAGGTTTATTTTCGATTTACTAAAATCTTGTCTATGTTTCTCTTTTTGATAGCCGTAAAGTACAATGATAATACGAATCAGACCATTCAAGAAAGTTGTCTGTGGTCCCTAAGCCCAAGACCATGGCTGTGTCTTTGTGCCAATTGCTTCCGGCAAAATTTAGGCCAAAAAATAAATGTACCGGTAGCCCATTCTTGTCTATACCTAGCTCTCTGTGTTTGAAGATATATACTTGACCTTTGATAGGGTCAAAGTTAACTCCAGGGACTACTGGGGTCGTTGTCCAAGCACGAGGAAAAATAACAGAAGAGCCCAAACGAGGCATTGAAAGGTTCTGAACCATGACAACTAACTATCCTGTTTTTATACTGTATTATATACCACCATATCTAATCTTCAAGTCGCAAGTAATTTGAAGATGAAAAGAAACCTTTCATATNTCTAATCTTCAAGTCGCAAGTAATTTGAAGATGAAAAGAAACCTTTCATATAGTCCAAAATTGAAAAAATCACCCTTTAAACATACCTAACACCTGAAACGGTTGATATAAAGTTTAACATACAATGTAGATATTCTGCATAGAGTGTTGAGCTCTAGAGCGATTGAATAGTCAGGAGCGTTGAACTTGCAGATGTTCCAGCAAAGGATAATCGCAACAAGGAGGTGTAGTAGGTGACAATCTAGTGTAGCAGAATTAAGAAGTAGTATATTACAATAATATGAGCTTTCATACCACATTACAGAAGACTATGACACCAGGACATGAATATTTCCAGGCTAATTGTTACTTATAATTGTATTGGAATTTTCAATAAAGAAACAAAAGCAACATGCTTGGTGTTAAATTCGTGTTAATATGTCAGGTACTATGTATACTATGTTCATTTGCTGATGAGTCACCAGAGGGAGAAATCGGGCTACGTAAGTAGTTGACAGCGGAGCCGCCCAGTCAGCCGGTGGTTGCTAGGTGCTTGTGGGAAAATTATTTCCTGGAACTTTGTACGATGACTGAGGCACGGCGTTTATGGAATGGCGATTGTTAGGAGTGGAAGGTTAGGCTTTAAAGTTCCTGGATAAGTAGAGCACCATCTATGGTGGATCAAACACTTGGATTCTGGATACTGAAATGAACAGTTGGCCAGTTAACTTACCCAGTATTTAGAGCCCAAATTTAGAACCAAGTTCTATTATGCTATACTGAACGGTACCCTTCTTAACCAGCAACTGCTTTTTTCGACTGATTTTCTTGTGTACCGTTCCAAAAATGTATCAAAGAGAAATGCAACCATTGCGGGAATTCAACCATTGTAAAAAGTCAAATCCAAGAGAACACCCTTCTGGAAAGAAGAGATGCGGCATAATATTACTTATACCATACACTATGACCTCGTGGCATACCTTATAACCTGGGAGGTTTACAATAACGTTTTTAGTATTGTCTGGTACTATACAAGATCACACATGCAAAGCTACTAATTAATAGTACTCTATGTTGAGCGTTCGCATAGACCTTCTGCAGATAGTACTCGTCATCGTGTCTTGCACACAATGATTGTCACGGCTCAAAAGTTCAACACTCTATACTCCACTAGTACTATACCCCATTATGTACCGGCATGGTACACATGAAATGATGGGACACTCACCCAAAATTGACTGTTTGGTAGAAGACTGACAAGGCACACCTCGAACTCTTCATCTGGAGGAGTGCACGTCTTCTGTCATTTTGCCAGCCATTGCTTGTAAAGATGGAATATGTTATTTTAAAAAAACAAGACGGAAAGGAATTTTCAGGGATGTAATAGGCAATCTAAACTAGATATCAGTGGATTGTTCTCACAATTGATGCCGCTCAAACCCGAGCGGGATCCTTTCTATATATACACCAGTCCCGGGGACTCCCGCATCCAAGACCGGCGTCTCGTAAATGACTATGCATGATGGGTGTACGTCCTAGTCGTGCACATATCCCTGTTTCATCTGCACCGTGTTTGTCTGCAACCTGTGGGACCTCTCCACCTCATCTCCAACCCTGTGTATTGTCGTTGACCTGCAGGCAACATGTTTAACAGTTGCCCGGACTCACAGGTTGACACATATCGCATGTCCCAAAAGTTCAACATGTGCTACGCCTTACTTTGATGATTCTTGGTGAAGGTTTAGCTTCAGTGAATGACTGAAAGTCTAGCAGAGTTCTTGGACTATATAAGTTGGAGCTCTGCTCCAATCCTAGTGTGAATTAATTAATCAGAATATTATCTGGGAAGACATCACAAGGTCTTCTACTCCCAGACCCACCAAAAACAGCTCTCGTGTAACTCCCCAAGTATACACATATCTTGATGAGACTATGAACTTTATGTTCAGCAATAAGTACACTCCTCTGGACTGTACTCCATGGCTATTGAAAGGGCCACCTGACGTGCGCGAGTCAGGGGCACATGAGGAGTTAAGTAATCTACACTCCTTCCCCTTGCACCGGACTTGTTAATACATTGTTTTAGGTCAAACCTGACTCTTCCTGACAACACGACCCGGTGACAATGCTGTCCACTCATGCGTCGTGTACTGCTTGTACAACCTTACCTGCATTCACGAGCTCGCACATCTTGCATGTTCAACACTAGGTACTTGCTGACAGGTACTTATAAACCCAATTCCCAATTCTTATCTAAACCAAAAAAAAAAAAAAAAATAAGAAAAAATCATCAATCAAAATCAGAACCAAGCAAGAAAGTCAATTCAAAACAGAATCAATTTTTTTTTTTAAAAAAAAAACCATAAAAATAAATGAAGTTGCTTGTCTTGTTGGTGGCCTTCGTTTTCACAGCCACAGCGCATGCACACTACAACCGCCCATTAGTTCTAGTAGCAAAAGTTAATGGCGAACTCCACCCGCTTTCGACCGCGATGAGAGTTCTAGATATATTGGATAATAATTTGGAATGGGGAAACATTGTGGCCCCACCGCTGGAGTTCACTCCAGAGGGCAGCAATGTGCATCTCTATACTCATTATCGTTCTAGGAAAAAGTATGTGGTCTTTAGAAACGGTAAGTTGTTTATATCTCTACACAAAGATAATAAGACTGTCTTTCAATTTAATAATAAAAGTAAGTTGGTCAACCATAAATTGATCTCCTGCAAATGTGAAGGATATAATAATTTGCATGAAGCAAAAGGTGCCTTGGATAAGAATTGTGAGAAAGCTGAAATCTACCTCTTGCCTTTTGACTACGAAACTAGGTCAGTTGTACTACCCGGAAATGGACCAGATGTCAAAACAAAGACTTCCTTATCGGTTCCTCCAAACAATCCCCGGGCCTTGTTCGCCTATGACAGAGGGACATGGCGTCCGCTCACCATCAATTATCCGCGTCCGAATAAAAATTCATATACAATGTTTTGTTTTCACATCTCGAAGTTTCTAATCGAGTTTGAGTTGGATGTCGAAGGAAAAGGAGAGCAACTTATTAGTATGCACAAAGATATCCAGGGATACGCGTGTTTTGAATGGGACTTGATTTCAATCAATAAGAAAGAATGCAAGGAACAAATAACTTTGGATAACAATAATAAGGTTGTTGGTAAGGAGGTGTTTGTGTGCAATTTCGGTCACGTATTTCTTCTGAAGCATTACCCTGGTTGTCGAGCTGTTGATATCTATCTTTTGTATTACGACAGAATGACAAATTCTCCCATCTGGGATACGTCTGTTTCAAAACTTCTACTTAGACCTGGACCTCCAATAACTGGTAATGCTAGCCATAAACTTGCGTCGGCTGGTGACTCAATTGATACATAGTTACCGAAAAACAATATATCTGCCTTGGACACTAATCCAGATAGAAACTCTAAACCTGCGAAAACTATTATTGAAACACACAATCCTGGTACGGAGCTCGCTCAAGGGCCTGCAAGTATACCCAAGTATCCTGTTGCAGAACCTAAAATATCTGTGACTGCATCTGCGAATCCTGTGGCTAAGGCTCAGAAACCTGATAAAGCTGACAAACACTTGGATCAGCTCAATGCAAAATCTGGACCTTAAAGTACGGAAAATGAACTGAGTGATGTTTATCAGGTAAGTGCCCCCAGGTATGGAGCAATGTGTCTGACATTTTGATTCCAAAGATCAAATCTTCCGGACCCACATGAAAAATTCTGGAATGGATGTGGGAACTTCTGAGTCCAAAACGAAAGATTTTGCATCGAAACTGGGAACTTCAGGATCAAGAATCAATGGTTCTGAAAAAGCAAAAGTGGGAAACATTTTGGATCCAGAAACTGAAAAGTCTAAAAAGAAATTGAATTTTCTGAAGCAAAGAAGAAATCTTTAAACTATGCTAAAGTATTTCCTAAGCCTGCTTCTAATCCCAAAGAAACAGACAAGTCAAATGCCCCTGTACCTGAATCTTCGAACGCTAAAGCCAACATTGTATATACCAGTAAATGCACCAAGCAATGCAACGCGTAGAACAATTCTCTGGATACTTTGACCAGCTACACTTCGAACAGGAAAGGAGCTTTTCAGGATTTGAAAGAGGATGCCACCACGTCAAGAAAAGCCAATCCAACTGCTGCAACCCCCAACACGTTTTCCAGACTACTATGTGAAAATCATATACCGACTACACCATCTACTGTCCACAGACAACTATTGTGACCATCACTGTGCGTGAGGAAGAAGGTGTTACATACACCATGGCTGTCACTGCTGCTACCAAATTAACAGTGACTGGAGTTTGCATTGTTCCAGAGACGAAGACAGTTGGAAACACAGCAAAGGTACATTCAGAAACGGAGGGGATTCTGTTTAGTGCGGAACACTCAGAACAGAAAGTCAAGATAAAAGAAACTCCAAGCCTTTTGAAGGCCAGGAGCAAGCTTGTGGCCAAAAAGGAGATTTTAGTCAGAAAGAATATTTTAGTCAAAAAGAAGGTTCCAAGCCAACTCAGTCCAAAGCTTTAAAGCCAAGCAAGCCACAGGCTTCCAGCATTAAAACGTTGATGAGGCCAAAGGTGTTGACAATTCTGGTAATGATGAGAAAGTTAGAGTACTCAAATTGGTACCAACTTCATTCCAAAGCCTATTATTAGTTATTTTANTTCTTTTAATTATTTTTGTAAAATTTTAATTTACCTTAATCCTATTATTAGTTATTTTTTTTGTATATAAAGTTATATTTTTTATTTTCCTCTGTTATACCCCCATAATCATTTTTATTTTGGCTTTCCTAGTTTAACTTGATCTTTTTTATATGGGGGGAATTAAATATTAAATTTATTATATTATATATATTTTTTCTATATATTATATATATTTTTTCGTAAATAGCCTGATTTATAAATATATATTTATATATTTTTCGAGCCAATTGACTTACATTGCTTCATTCGTCAATGAGGCTTCCAAGATTGCCCTTGGTGCATTTATTGTGGACTTCGCTCCCTCGTTGTTATAGTCACATTGATGAATATCTGAATACATATAACGAGCGACAAAGTTGGTTTTATAAGAGATCATGGGATCATCTCAGTCGGAGTACAGAATTTTCAAGGATTTTTTAGTATAGTTTAGATACAGATAAGAATAGAAGTGACTGAGATTATTACTGAAGTTCTACAACTATATAATGTCCTTGAGAAACTAAGACATAACCGTTTCAATTTATTCGAAGGTAGATCATATATCGCAACAGTTTTTGCGTGTGGCAAGCGACTTGCATGCAAAGTAGACTGCAAAATACAACAAAAATACCTGATATAGTCTCTTTAAATCTCTACCTTTAAAGAATTTATGAAAAGCAAAATTAAATTGAAGACCCAAAAATTGCAGTCACTAAGAATTGAAATCTTTCTTCTATAGCAAGAGGAGTTGGCCAGCAATTAAAGTCATCAAGATCAGAGTATTTGTATGAGTAGAGTCTTCCTTTGCTACCCATCACCCATGTATCAGGCGATAGAATATTTACAAGAACCTCGATTCTTTGTTCCTCTGGAGCCCATATAAGGTTCGGTGTAATACTCGTCATCTCGGAAAAATAGTGGGAGACTAAAAATGTCATCATCCCGCTTGGTCAAGTCAGAGCCCATGTAAGAGAAGCCACTCACATGAGGCTCTCCGTAGGAAATTGGTGAGCCCAAATGGAATTCTTTTTGATGTTTCTCAGATGGCTCATCGATCGGGGATAAGAAGGCAGCTGAGGCCCTTACCACTAGGGGCAAAAGTGAGAGCTATTTTGTTAACATTGTTGATAGATAAGACCATATGAGTGTGGGGCCTTTATGTACTATTGGAAAGACATGCTTGATGAAACATAATCACTTCTTGAAAAGACAAAATGCTTGATTAAACACAATCACCTCTTAAAAAACCGGCTCGAATTCCCGTTTGGCCCCAAATAGGAGATCCATAAGCCTCCTTGAATCAATAGACTTCTTGGCAGAGACAGGTGACCCCCACGTAATTGTTTTCATAACCCCGAATCCCCGACAAAGCCTTGTGCGAATATTAGGCTTTAATTTAGCTTCAATTAAATTTTCATTAAATTTTAATAGCTAATATATCTATTTTCTCGTATTTCCCACTTGGATACCAATTTAGCATCGAGAAGCAGAGGGCATACTTGAACATGCTCAAATTTCACGACCTCAGGTGTATTAATCAGAACGAGAAATAGCGAATATCAGTATGAAGTAACTTTAAAGAGCCTTTGGAAATCCGCTTCCCTCTTCAAAATATAAGGAGTGATGTATGATGTCTCCTTCAAAATTTCAGGTAAATCTCTTGCGATGGATGGTTAATTTCTGAGCCATGTGATAAAATAAAAGATTAAAAGACAAATTTTGTGCCCCGCTAATAACCAAGCATCCCACCATATACCCTTACGAGCCAGATAGTACAATAACGGCCAGTCGTTTAGAGAATTTATCGGATATGGTGCCCAAATATTAAGCCAAGTGTGAGGTCGGGCTGACCCATGAAATAGAAGTTAGACGTGGGTACAACTTGCTGTTCCAGGTACCAAGGTATGATTTGAGATATCTTAGAAAACCGGGTCGACTTCGGAATATAATGTACGAATGTGCCCTAAAACTCGAAACCGCGATGCTTTTGTTTATGTCCCCGCATGATCAATATCCCATATAATCCAGCAAACTATCATTACTGGAGTCTACAGGGTACTACCATGCTTACATAGAATTAGCAGTTTATAATTAGTAGCTTATAGCTAGTAGTTTATAATTAGTAGTATAGATATACGGTATTTCTGTGAGTCGACACTACTCAAGCCAATAATTAAACTTAGTTAGACCAGAATGCTCCGATATACAGCCCTCTTTGACAAGGCATATTTATTTTATTTACCACGACTTCTGAGTCAATCTAAGGGTAGTCTCAGTTGTGATGGGTATGTCCAATACAAGTAGGCTTGGAGATCCCTTGACGTACCAATAACCTACACCATACGAACTTGAACAGGAAGAGAACAGCTTCAGTTTAAGCCCAAATTGAACCACTGTAGGACAGATGCATCCTTATGAATTAGAATGCGTGTCCCAAAAAAGAAAGTCCTTCCACTCCTCTGGCTCCTATTCGCTCCACTAGCTATACTAATAATCGAAAGACACTATACACTAGATTACTATACTAATAATCAAAATAAACTTTACACTAGACTACTATGAGTCTGACTACTATGCGACAATGGTATGAAGTATGGTAGGTTAGAGTAGTAGTTTAGACTAGAGTATAGTAAAGAAGAGTACTGTAGTGTAAAGTACTGGAGTTTACTATGATTACTGACTAACTAAGACTGAAATACCGTACTATAGTGGAATCTATACTACTCTGCACCACTATTATATGTTATACTCTATTATACTGCTCTGTATAATTTTTACTACTAAAGTATTCTCTGTTTTATGATAGTATTGTAATTCAGAATGTACACTTCCAGTCGTGCGAGATGCGCGGACCGAAAGATCGGGGCTTTTCTATGGAGGCATTCCACTTCCCAGCCATTCTTGCGTTGCAGCAGAAGTTACTCTCTTCCCCTATGATCCAAAGACTAGGTTTGTGGTGAAGAAGGATGCTGCATTGGCCGAAACATCTTAAACCAAGTTGGGAGCCATTCATTTATTTTCACACAGACCAATTCCTTCAGATCCCTTTATCTTCATCTTCATCTTCACTCATTTAACCGTATCTGTTCATTCACTTTTCAATATTCACTATGATATCTGGTCAGTGGAGTTAATAATCAGAGTAATAACTAGTCACAGCAATAACTAGCCATTGAATAATTAGTCAATGTGATTACTACTTATTCATTTCATCTACACCTTCATTCACTCATTCTCATTCCTTCCTTCCTTCCTTCATCCACATCCACGTTCACACATTCACTCATTATACTACTCGACAAAGCACAAACCTCTGATCATCTGCAGAGAGTGTTTATGGGGAAATTGAGTCCTTTTTTGGTGCACTTTTTCTGGTGCTCCTTATCGGTCTGGGAGTTGATAAAGTTCTGTGTGCTGGACAATTTGCCGGGGTGAGGGGTCGGCTTGTCCAGATAAGTCTGTATTTTGATGTTGGTGTCTGTGTATACGTACTGGACTGAGAGGGGACCTGGGTAGTTACATTTAAATCCATTCCGGTAAATATAATTTGTAATGGTGAGTAGTTACAGGTCTTTTAGGTTGGAAGCACTGGTCTTTGAAAATTGGAACAGAGAAATTAGCGGAGTAATGTGACTGTGGCAGGGAGTATGGTGATAGTCTCAGAGCGTGAGAAGTCAGTGCTATAACTAGAGCACTAGTGTTATATTCGGGTTACGTCAGGTACTCGGTTATGGATGTTAATTCGCCGATGATTCTACCGAGGGAAAAATTGGGCTACTTAATTAGTTGACAATGGCGTCGCCTAGTTAAGCGATTGTTGCTAGGTGCAAGCGCGGAAACTTTCCTTATTTCATCCTGGCACCTCGGATTTGTCACCTTACCTCCTGATACCTTGTACAATGGTGGTAGAGGAGCGGCGTTATGTAATGGCCATTGTTGAGACTAGACAGCATAGGCTCAAAATGCCTCAATAATTAAAGCATTACCTATGGTAGATCTAACAGGGTCTAAGATAGGTGATAACATGATCATTTACTTATATACTTATATACATATATACATATATTAAAGCAATGCTTTTTTTGATTACTGGATGTATCGTTTAATGAATTCGGAAGTTTCTATACTGAAAATATTTAATCCGAGGAATTATTACTAGAAATAGTTGTGTTACTGTCCGTCCCAACAACTGGGCCTTGCTCAAGCCTAGTATGCAAGCAGCGCGAAACTCTACAGGGTATGTCACACGCACTAGGTAAGCCAACCACGTTTCTTCCACACCATTGGTAATCCTGGCCCTCCACATATATTCAAGGTCGATACATTTCTTTGGTATTCACAATGAATGGTGCTCTTGGAAACGGTTTGTTCAACTCCACGCTCATAGAAACTGATCTAGATGGGAATATCCTCAACAATGCAGAAATGCCCCAATGGTTTCGGGATATGATAGATCGGGCCTTCTCCAATAGCGGCATACGGAGGTACAAAAAGGTGGCCTCCAGGGAAGCCATTGCTTCCTTAAAGGACATTCCTTCGGAGGATTTGTCCGATAAAACATGCCCAATCTGCTACGATCCATATGTCAGCGAGCAAAATAAGAAGAAGAAGTTCAACTGCGGTAGCTCCAGCCATAGCGACGGCGGCAAAAAGGCCCAGATCTCCCAACTAGATAAAGCATTCGAGGTAGATTGCCCTCAAGGTGCTAGGTTGGATGCTCTTACAGAACCTTTTCTGAAACTTGGGTTGGTGGTTCCGTCACAGAAACTCGACTCCAAGTTTAACGACCCTTCATTGCTCTTGCCCGTTGATTCCGGTGCAAAGGCTCATATCCGAGTACCTCCAGTCAAGCTCATAACCAGAGACTCCATCACACAAAATGATATGTTCCCGCAATTGTCTAAACTGAATCCACCCCTCGTGGATCCTTCCAAATGCCTGCACACACCCGTGGCTATGCCCAACTGTGGTCACGTCTTCGGTAAGCCATGCATAAGCGAGTGGTTGAGTGGTCACGTGAGCTGTCCACTCTGCAGAAAAGAAGTTGAGTCCCTTACTGAATCCGATCCGGTATCGAAGAAGATTGCGGTGATCAAAGCTAACTGCAACTTTCTATTTATCGACGATAGAGATTTACTTATAGAGCACATTGCCAAGCATCTGACGGACGTTTTGAACCCATTCAGAAAACCATTCAACCCTCTGATCACCCCATTAACTGATACAGCAGTACCTCAAGCATGGGCTACTCCAGGGTATCCTGCATCGTTGGCACCATCGAGGCCCTCCACATCGCCTGATCCCGAGTTAATAATGACCCGGAAGTACCCTTTATCCCAATTTGCGGGAGACGCTATGATACGGCCCAATGTCAGTGCCATACCTGTAATTCGGCGTATCCGCCAGCCAAGCAACACTGTCAACAACAGCAATGTGAACACTACTCCAAACACTGCTGGTTCCAACAGTGAACCAAGACCCACATAGAACCATGGTGACATAGAGTAAGCCAAAAAAGGAAAGCAAGAACAATTATTACATTGTCATGAAGCACGACTAATGATTACGTTATAAATGATTACTTGATAAATGATTACTTGATAAATGATTACTTGATAAATGATTACTTGATAAATGATTGCTTGATACCTACTTGATATCTGATTACTGGATTACTGGATTGCCTACTGAATTAATGATAACTTTGTTGTTTATTGATGATTTTTGGCGAATTGCTGACTAATTATTGACTTGTCGTCAATTGAGTATTGGTGATGGTTTCTGTTTGGCATTGTTTGATAACTTGTGGTAGCTTGGCATGTTGTCGCACGTGGTGTGTCTGCTTACTAAAGACAGGTTGCAAGAATAATGAATCATTGTGGCCAACGATGAACCGGTTCTAGAAAGAAAGCATACAATGCCGCACGCGTCGCGCCAAATATGCGTACTAGTAAACAGTGCAAATGGATCTCCAATTCCATTGTCGCTCCATTTAGTGTATTGTATTCCAGCGTAGCGAGTAACAAAGGAAGAAAGCGAGCTGGCTTAGGCGAGGTGCGTAATCGAAGTAATTAGTGTGGCCGCGAACCTAGACCAATGGACGATTTTCCTGGCATAGCCTGCGCACAGACGCCGCATCACGTGGCAGCATTATGCTGCGATGAATGCTCTGCTTCACACTTCATGGCATTTGTTCACCAGAAACTTATGATTAAACTTCGTCTATACTCGTTGTATCATGTCAATGAACAGTCAAATACGATCTTTTATCCATCAACATAACCTGAATCTCGGCAAAAATGCTCCTGCCGACACTAGAGGCCACCCGGCGGGCTCCTACGGAGGGGATGGCACGAAAACACCCCGAAAAAGCCCCTCTGAGAAACGCCAGGAGAGAGCAGAGTCCTCCAGTACCCAAACAAAATTCCAATGTATTAAGAGCAAACGCGAGGCTCAAAGCTCCAAGGCCGGTCCCCGGATGTTTCCCTTGAATCAGTGCACCAACTTCACTCTTCATGACACAAAGCACTCCGTCCGGATGTCGGTGAAATATGCCGTGCAAGATTACGCGTCTAACCTGAAGCAGCTGGACTCCAGTGATGAGCTCGAGAGCAGTTATACCGAGGAAATGGAGGAGCCTGTCAAGAACTACACCACCCAACCTCAGTCGTCTATCGCAGAAGACATAGAACGGGCAGAAAGTTTCGACCTGTCCCTGGATATGGATCTATCATGCTCCCCAATAAATTTGCAGCTGCTGAACCAGTACTTGGATACAAGTATTTATGATTTGGAAAGTGGTCGAAGCTGCACCCAAGAGGTACGTGGCTCGTCCGACTCTGTGAATTCTATGCCATCTATATCTAGTCTCAAGCCGGGATCAAACTCGGATGAATCGTCTATTACATGCGGTTTCAATAAGATGCTCAACGAGAAGATGTCGGTGTATATCCAGGAGAAGTTTGCACAGAGCCATCTCAAGAAAATACTCACGAGCTTTGAGAAGAAGGCAGAAACAGAGGCTATCGAGGAGGCCGTGATATTCTGTACGAATTTGTTTCTACAAGAGTTCAAATCCTCGGATCCCGGTGTCATATGTAAAGATTTTCACGAGCTCAAGGAATGCGGTGAACTCAAGGAACTACTTCACGATATCTTCCGAGACTTGATTGAGAAAATCGAGAGTCTGAATTTTGACCAGTTCCAGGATTTTGTCATTGAGTCTATGACCTCTAACCGGGCATCGCAAAAGACGGAGAACCCAGAGATCTACGATAAATTCGTTGGCATATGGGCTCTCAACAATGAGTCTTTCCTAGAAATCGACCTTGAGATCTTGCTCATGTATTGCGACCTGGGCCAGGAACGGCAATTCTCCTACTTCACCTCCGCAGAACGGTTCTACAATGAGTTGGAGGAGGCTGCGGTGAGAATGAACCTCGTCAAGTTTTTTTATACCTACAAGTGGGAATTGGTGAAGCAACGAAAGAAGAAGGTTGACAGAAATAATATCCTCAATGATTTAGATCATATGCAAGACCTTCTAGCTGATGGGATCGACAACTACTCCAAGGATCTACAGAAGCAGATGGGGCATCTCAGAATACGTGATGACCCTGGCAATAAGACGACAGACACCCAAAGCAAGAGCCTTGAATACGTTGATTCAAGCCCCTCCAATCAAGCTGATTCCCTCTGCACATCTGCCAGAAAGAAGAAATCTCTTCGTTTCACCGATGAGGTCTGTGTGGGGTAAACAAATTTTGACTACACAGGGTTCTTTGCGGTCACGTGAGTTGATGCGAGATATGCCAATAATGCAAAGTTAGTATATCAGGGCCAAACTTTGGGTGTTGGCATGAGTCCAGGGAACGTTTTGAGTTGTTTCCCAACCCTAGCCATAACTTCTTGAGTGCGTTGCCTATGTCCGAGTTAGGCTCTCCAGCAGAAGAGGAGAAGACCTTTCGCGCTTTACAATTTCATACATCGTATAGCCGCACTCACTCATTGCTCACACATTTTACAAATTCCACACATCTTACGCTCATCACTCGTAAGGACGGCCAATATCAGCGGGGAACCAAATGGTCGGAAAACAGGACTCGCCTCCCCAAATAAAGCAAGAACCCCGGCGCAAGAAGCGGCGCGACGTGGGCACTTATGCCTGCTCCAGCTGCCCAAAGGTGTTTACTAGATCTGATCATCTTGCACGGCACTATCTTAACCACCAGCCAAAAGAGGTCTATGTTTGTGACTATGTCATAACGAGCCACAAAGGCTTGAAGCGGACCTGTGGCAAGACTTTTGTAAGAAAGGATCTACGAGAACGACACTACCGGAGACATTTGATCGACAAGCCAGATGAACATGAACCGTTGGAGAATGAAACCAACGGGAGAAGCAATGATACTGCACGAGGCCTGTCTTCTCTGGATCACGCTACACTGGCCAACCCTCATAACCAGGGTCCAAATCCACAGTACCATGGGATCCAGGGCCCAAATGCCCAAGAAACAAAAGCCATGGTTCTTGGGACCGGGAACAAGAACCTTCCATTACAAGGACCACAGCAAGCACCTCCCACTGAGCATACTCCTCAAGTTGTTTCGTATGCAAACCACGCTCCTGCAAACAACCACCATCCAGCAAATCACCATCCAGCAAATCACGTTCCAGGGAACCAACTTCATGCGAATCATGTTCCCCTAAACCATGCTCCCGCAAACTCTGGATACCAGAAGCCATTCCAATTCCAACCGCCTGGCCAAGGACAAAACTCGCCTCTTTCGCAGGTGTATCCTCAACCGTTCCAGATGCACTTCAATCATCAGCAGCAACATTTCCCACTTGGCTCACCTCCAATGTCCATGCCTCTCCAACACCCACGTGAGATGTCATCACATCCAAATATTCCCAGCGGCCACCAACGGTTCCCAAATGCTGCGAAGGCGCACGCTTATGCTCCTGAAGAGCTCGACCCTCTAGATCCCAATACAGTCAACCCCCATGATTTAATGTGCAACTACGTGCCGCAGCCGTCTAATGATATTTTATCGTGGTTGTTTTTGGAGTCTCCGGAACTGAACAGAAACGATCAGTACCATGTTCCCATTATGGGCTCCACTCCTGCTTCCATGACGTCTGATTTCAACTCTGGAAATGGTCTTCCTTCGCCTGCTAATCCTCCATACTCAAACACACGCAATATGAGCTTCCCTGAAAATAAGCCAGAGCTTGGAGTTACGCAAAATTTTGTCGATCCTATGCTCAACATCGGGCTCCAGGATTTGAATTACTTTCTGAATAATGATAATCCTTTGGAAGAGGCTTTCAACCCATCTCCGGTGAACCATAACTTTAAGCATGTGGGCCGTGCATCTGTTGTCTCCAGCTCTCCAACCAACACTAATGAATCGCAGACTCCAAAATCCATTTCTGAAAAATCCCAAAATGAATTAGCAAAGCCATCCGTGAAGGATCGACTCACGAATCATTTTCATCGTGTTAATTTGGAACACAACTCGCACTTGTATGTGGAAGAACTGATTCTAAAGTCTTGGCTTGAAACCTTTACTGATGTCTCTCGTAAGAGCATGCAAAGAGTGTTTCAACTTAAGAATGAAACCGAGGGGCCGTTTAATCTTATCAACAGATTATCTTATTACTTGCATGTCTATTGGGAGGTATTTCACCCGAAGTTTTCCATCTTGCATCGGCCTTCTTTCGATACCCGAACAGCACAACCTTTCTTGATATTTGCTATGATCTGTGTTGGTGCTATGTATTGCACGTCGCCATCGGAGCAAGTACTGGACCGGAAGTCTTCTCCAGAGTTCAAGTTCTGCATGCTTGTGGCAGCACCTTTGCGGTTCAAGCTATTTCAACATCGGGACTTCAAAACCCCTATCAAAGTGTGGATATTGCAAACTTTGAACTTGCTAGAATGGAGTGAAAAGAATTATCTCCTGAGACATATGCATGAGCGGGCTCATATACACCACGGAACAACAGTCCAATTGTTGCGTCGGTCGCCGTTTTTAGGAGGCAACCCCGAGAATACTCAGAAGCATGGAAACACTTCGTCTGCCGACAGTGGCTTTAGTGGAAGCGAAGAAGACAACTCAGATGCAGGCGTGTCGATGGACATTGATGCCAATGAGGCCATTGATAGCGATGCAAGTCTTTTTGAGAAATGGGTAGAATCAGAGTCAATGAAAAGAATCACGTTTATGACTTTCTACTTGGATATTACCGATTACATCAAGTTTCGCCATAATCCGCAAATCCCCTTCTTTCAGCTTCAATTCTTGAATCTTCCGTGTGATGACGAGAAGCTTTGGGATTGCGATGAAGTCAATGGGTCTTTCAAGAAGTTGTTAAAGAAGCAAAAAAGTCTCCAAAAGCCTAGCTCTCTTGGAAGTAGCTCTCGCTCTTTGGAGGGTGTGAGGGCAGGGATGAACTTCCTTAGTGCACTCAAGAGGCTCATTAAGCCATCTCGACAGAATCAGTCTTGCAGGAAGTTATCCATGTTCACGAGAGCCATTTTGTTTGGTGGAATAACTTCTGTGATGCACCAAGTGCAACAAGCTGAACTACAGAATAGTTTCACGTTTTTGGTGTCAAATGCAAGAATGAAAAAGAACACTTTCTGGAAGGAGGTTATAGTCAAAGCGTTGGATTACTGTGAAGTTCAGAATGATACGGTTTACAACACACATATTTCTTCGGATCCTTCGTTTTCCATGCTAAAAGGTCAATGTCGATTCCCGATGTATCACCTCATACACATCATTGGCTTGTCGGATGTTAACCATTACGATATTGCTATTTTCGGAGGCTCTTCTCAAAACATGAGTGTGAAAGCAACTTTTAAGGACTACAATATTGTCAAAAGAAAATTAACCACTCTTTGGCAAGTATCCAACAAACAGGCCAGTGATATGAGCAACTACAGAAGTGTCATTCATTGCTATTGGCTCCTCTGGGGCCTCATGTTGAAACCCATGGACGCTAACGAAAGTGGCACAGTGAATGTTGCAAAGTATGTGTGGTCGACAGACCAGGACTATTACGATATTATGTACCCGATCAGTGTGTCCATGTTAGTTCTTTGGTGCTATACGTTTACCGTATGCGGAGCTGAATCGTCCAAATTCGAAGATGCAGGCTTAGACGTCCAACTGGCCGATAAGATGGATTTGGAGCAGATCAAAGGCTTGGTTGCAGAGGGAGGATACGAATACTTGTATCGAATCCGAGAGGAATTTAGAACACACATCCAGAATGAAGGGTTCACTTCAGACTATTTGCTTCATACTGGCAAAGGAATCGGAAGGCTGGTGGCACCATACGAAGCAGTAGTAGTGTACTGTGGCTTGTTGCAAAAAATTACAAACAAGGAAAATATCAGCGGACTTTGCCTTTTGGTGGGCAACGAGTTGCTCAAAAGCCAGTGGGAGATCATCAGGGAAAACGCCAAGCTCATCATTAACTGTGGCTTCCGGTCTCTTGGTAAGGCAAGCATCCATTGTCCCGATCTATTCAATGATGCTGATTGATTCATGAAAATTTAATAATAATATAATGCATTTTACGAACGTTAATTATATTGGATAGCGCTGACTTATACCACTGTAAGTATGCTAAAAAGAATCAGAAATGAAGAGAAGAGAAGATGCGAAAGGTGAAATGCGTGAGGTTAGACCAACAAAACAGCATTCACACATCCATCTCTATCTGGCTCATTGGTGACCTGTGCATACTTACCCCAAACAACTTTACCTCCTGCAGTGACCAAACCCAACTCGGACACATTGACTTCAATGATCGTACCCTTGGTGAGCACTCCCAATTGGGTGTACATGGGAGATTGTGGGTTCTTCTTGACACTCAAGATTGGAAGGAACACGGTAACCTTTAATTCAGGGTGAGTTACGTTGGCCTTTTTTTGTCTCAAAGCAGAAGGACGGATGATTCTTTCCATCTTAACGGGTCTCCGCGTGAATCCCTCTCCCACGAATGTATGCTTTGTAATCATTCTCTTCCACGACTTGGACTTGGACTTACCTGTCTTTATAACCTTGAAGGTCTCCTCTTCAGAAATACCTCTGACTTTGGGCAAAGGCACCGAAAACTTGTCTGCTTTCTCCATTCTCTTTTGCTTGATACTGGAAGAGATGGCCTTGGCGGTGTTGTTTGTTTCACGATCCAACAAATATGTAGGCAAAGCTTCTCCATCGTCTTGTTTTGGAGTAGCGGGACCCTTGACCTTGGACTCCTGATGAGCCTTGATCTTCTTCTTCATAGCCACCTTCTCGGCGTATCTCTTCTTGGCAAACTGCTTACCTCTCCATCCCTTCAAGTTCTGGGCGTCCTTAGCAACTCTGTGGCCCTCTCTGGCGGCCTTTTTCCGTTTTCTCTCCTCGTGATCTAAGCGTCTACCATGTTGCTTGATATGCTGCTCAATATATTCGTTTTGAGGCATGGCGGTGTTTGGTAGTAGGAAAATTCGTGGAGTAAAAAAAGATGAGATGAGATACGAGCGCACCCGTACACCCACGTCACTCCCTCAGTAGACCCTACCTGCTAGTATAGTTTTTGTGAAGAGCTGGGACTGATTTTGAGATGATGAGTTGAATTCTTTTCAATGCCCCTTTTTGACTCTACACTTAAACCGGACTTCTCCTCTGACTTTGTCAACATTAAGTGAGTTAACTCTAAAAAGTGACTGTATGCAGGATATAACCATTTCAATTCAAAAATGTCTCCGTTCCAATATTTTCAAAATCTTATGATCATAAAAGCAAATAGACTTCTTTAAATGACCCTCTACTTACTAGCTGTAGTTCCCTTGGGGAATATGTGGATACATATTTTTCGCGATGCTCATCATCTTTTTTTACTCCAACTAATCTCAGAGTTACCCTTTATACCTATAAATCTCATTCTTAAGGGCCCTACAAAATGTCCACATTAGACCAGCACGTCACAGCAATCATAGCGTCTTTACAACAGACTCTTCTGTCGGTCGAATCTGCTCAAAGTACCTATGTTGATGAGGCCGAGCTCTTGATTCCAGCCATGGTCAAGCAAGTATTGCAAAAGTCCAATACAGAGTTGGAAGGAGTCTCGTTGTTGGCATTGAAAAACAATGCACTCTTATCATATCTCGAAAACTTGGTGTTGATTATCTTGGCCCATCTAGAAAGACTAGAAAACGAGTCGTCTGCTGAAGACGTCAAGGCCAAAGTAGTGGAATCAGCCATCAAACAACGTGTCACGTTGGAGAAAGGTGTCAAACCTTTGGAAAAGAAGTTATCGTACCAGCTAGATAAGATGGTTAGAGCATTCCACAGAATGGAGGAGGAGAATGCTAAGTTGGAGCAGAAATTGAAGGAAAAGGAGGTCTTGGCAGAGCAGCATGGTGTTTCAGCATCCGAGTCAGGTTCCGACTCCGACTCTGAAGACTCTGATGATGCCCTCTCTTATAAACCTGATGCAGCAGCCTTGGCCAAAATGGTGCCCAAGAGCAAGAGACTCCAGAGCAACGGAAAGCCTTCTAAGGTAGCTGAGAAGGGAGACAAGTATCAGCCACCCAAGATCTCTGCAGTTGCACCACCTACCAACTTCGACGACCGTGGATCAGGCAGGAAATCAAACAGAAAACTCCAGAGTATGGAGGAGTATTTGGCCGAGAACTCAGACTTGCCCCAGACAGAGAACTCCATTGGTTCTACTATCATGGACAATGGTAGAGGTGGAGACAGAACAGGAAAGGATAAGGAAAAGGACAGAGAGGTACAGCGCTACGAAGAGAGCAATTTCACCAGATTGCCCCATACTGCCACCAAGAAGACCCACAGACAGAGAATGGCCGAAAGAGTCAACCACTTTGCTGGTGAAGATTGGTCTATGTTTAACAACAAGAGACTGCTCAAAGAAGGAACTTCTAGAAGGAAACAATCGGGATCCACGTGGGATAGAGTTAAAAGACAGCGTAACTAAAACTATCGGTTTTATAATAAATGCATATCAATTGAAGTGAGGACTATGTAAGTGGAAAGAAAATCCAACTCGCTGGCCTGTTGGACTGATGTCCAGTTAGTTAGCAAGTTTAAGGCTTATCCAAAAGACAGGTAATAGCGCTTGCTCTGGTTGATTGGAGAGCTATCATCAGCGCTGAAACCGGCAAGCCCATAAACTTGGCCGGTGGAGTTATTGTATGACAAAGGGGTGGGGTGGTATTGCAGAGCTTCGATCCCAACTTTCAATTTTTGATGGCCTGCCATTTGCTTCCGTCCAATGGTAGGGACTTGATTAAAATTGAAGGCCAGGTATTGTTCTGTGGCTGGCCGATGCTGACGACGCATGTATTGCGTACTGTCATATACCAGCCCAGATTGCGATCTGTTGAGAAGGGAAGAGCTCATTGACGCGGAATACTGCTGTCCTGGGTATAAAACATCTTTGGTGCTCTCGAGAGCTGCCGGCGACACATTGGCGCCTAAAGTGGCATGATTAGTATGATTCGCATGGATTTGTTTTGAATCGTTCACCGGAACCAAAGGCTTACTTTGATTCCTAATGATAGACTGGCGAGACTGATTCGAAGGATTGAAATGTTCAAATTCCATATAGTTTTTTCCTTGGAAAAAAGGCTGGTTCATATGCTGTTGATAGTCACCACGCCATTCCAATGACTCTGGTTTCACTGTGGCATTCTTGATGTTCAAGTTCGTCATTGACTGAGTCAACTCGCGAAACTGATACCGCTGATTGCCTTTGTAGGAGTCAAGAGAGCTTTCAAGGTTGGAATCTCTGAAGCCTGAGCGCTTTTGTTGAGGAATGTACCTCTGTTTTTGGGAGGAGACGTGCGACGGCTTCCAGGCATCTTTGTTGGTAGCTTTGGAATGTGGCTTGGTAGAGCCGTTCAAGATCGTGTTCATTTTCATTTGTATTCTCTTGCCAAAAGGAGACGTAATCTGACAATTATAGAGCCACTTCTTGATAATTTGAACCTGCAAAGTGTCGATAGACGACTGGAAATATTCATCCAAGAGAGTGCCCAAAGCTGGTAAGATTACCCTTTCGCCCGAAGATGACTCCGAGAAGTAAACGCCACTAGGATTAATCAAGATGTCAATAAGAGTCTGGATCACATAATTGCCATAAGGATCATTCACGATCTTGTTCAAATCAGAATTGAAAATACAATGAATTATGGTAAACTTCAAGTTGGAAAACGTGATACCTTCCGATGCCGGGGAGAGATCTGTTTTTGGCTTGAGTTTGTACTCATTGGCGTAGCAGTTCTTCAAGAGCTTCTCGATGACATTGGACGAGAACTTCAGGGTACATAAACCCCAGATGCCGCACTTGGAGATGTTCTCAAACAACTTGACATTCACATCAATGGAGTTAGTCGAGATCAAGTACTGCAAGACGTAGTTGCCGAATTGGTCATTGGCGAGTCGCACGAAGTTGGAGTACTTTAAGATGACGTTGGAAAACTTGACACGTTGTGCTTCATTAACATGATTCAAGCATTTCTGTAACACACAACAGCCATGCTTATGAGTAGCAACCACCAATAAATCTCGAGTGATGGCATCATATATGAACTGACAGTTTTCGGGGGAATACTTGTTCAAGATCTTTTGAATGACATGGTTTCCATTCAAGTCCTTGATCAACTCAATGATAAAGTTCAAGAGGCCCCTGACCAAAAGCGACAACTGATAATCGTTCGACAACTTATCAATGATCTTCTGTAACGCGCGCGTTCCGTGTTGATTGATGGAGATCTGAAATAAGTTCGAGCTCAAGGCTTCCATGAACTTGTTGAGAATCGACTCATCACAGTAATCAATCAATTTCTGGATCAAGTAGTTTCCAAAGGGATCAATGATCAACTCGTACAAATTGTCCTCGATCTGCTCGAAAATTATGGCGAAGTTGGCGAGTCTGGCCTGAGAATTGGGCACCAGATGCTCATCGATTCTCTTTTGTAGAAAGCGACACCCATGCTGGTCCTTGGCCAACTTCATTATGTTATCTCTCATATCAGACAAGGGGGTCTTGGTCATGGATGCTAAGTATTCCTTATCAATCTTTTCCCAATGCAACAGCTGCTGATCCAACAGGCCTGGCTGGCCCGGCGAAACCTGATTTTCTTTGTCAGACGATGAGTCATTCGAGAACTGGAGGCTCTGATTTGGAAGGGGGTGGGCATTGGGGTCGACATTGAAGCTGGGCAAGCTTAAATTGCCGGAGATCTTGGAAGGATCCCAGATTTTCATGTGTCTGGACACGTATTGAGAGGTTGGTGGGGTGGTGGGCTCGGATATCGAGGATGCGGAGTTGATGGACAGGTTGTGGGAATGTTTGATATTACGACCTTGTTCGCCATCTTGATTCATTATGGAAGGGAGTTTTTCACAAAGAAGGCTCAGTACACGAGAAGTCCACGGGCCCCAGGTTCACTCGCAGACACTAGTTGCGATGCTTAGTAAGGTAGTGAAAGGTCTTTCAAAAAAAAAGACACAAACTCAAAAATCAGGGAATTCTTGAAAGGTTGAAATTGGTGGTCACAAAAAGAGTCGTTTTGATAGTTGAATCTCTGGACAAGTGGTGGGGGAAATGTGGAGTGGAGTGGGTTTGTGGAGTGGAAAATGGAATGCACCAAATCAAGCAAGTTTATTCTAGACTCTGCCGTGAGTAGGAAACTTTCGGGGGAGTCACAGGAAAAACACAAGGGAAATTGGAACAAGGGTTAAACAAAGGCCTATATGAATGGCGGATTAGGTTTGAGTTTATAGGAGCGATAAAAAAATCTCAGATAGATTTCGTTGAGTAGCGCAGTGAATGCAAGCTGGCACGAGGCCCTACACCTTGCACACTAAAATCTTATACACTACTTCCGAAAATATAAACCCTATTTATCGTCAAAACAACACAGGCCTGCACTCACGCCATCCGCCATCCCGGCACGCACTACCAGCATGAACACACTTTAACCCAACACCCAACCCCGAATCAACTTGGGCCTCGATGGCTATTGCTAATTGGGTAGTACTTCAAACTTGGGCTTATGTACGGCTATTTTTACTTTTGGTATGGGTACACTATCAAGGTGCGTAGTCAGGGGTAGAGTAGTGGTTACGGCTGAAACACTAATGTGCCGTAGTGACTTGTTTAGGTGGATGATAGGGGCGGTCATGAATCGGACCACGGATGGGGTGCACTAGGCGCAACGCTCATGGCCGGCTTGTAGCGGGTCTGCTGCGGTGAGCACATGTCGCAGTCAAACGACATTTTCCGAAGGGGGGGCATTTTTTTTTTTTGCTCTGGTGCTGAAACAACTGTGCATATTCTTTTGAATGAGCGAACCAGATAAATATTTGGAATTCTCTAGATTTTTTGGGCCGACTATTCATGCTATTTTCTGTCCTTTGGATTCCCCTCCCTAACCTATTTTTTTTTTTTTTTTGTTGGCTATATCCTTCTAGGCACCGGTGCTTTTGAGTGGACATCTGAAGTTTCGTCTAGGGTTTTAAAGGATTCTTACTTTATTACTAGAGGAGAAAATGCTTTGTTTGCTGGAGATTCCACATTGCTGGTAGCCCAGTACGCCGACCGACAGGCAATCCCGCATAGTGAGGAATTCACACAGGTCCGGTTGGATTATTTTCCTGCGACCTGTCCCTAGAATGTCGCCCGCCAAGCACGTAACCGCACCATCGTTGAACTAGAGCAACTTCTAGCCCGTTCCAGCCGAACCAAATGTTCAACCCTTCACGACTGCGCCGCTTTTTCATCCCTATACTTTGCTGAACACAGGTTGTGCATTGGTGTAACGCTTAGTCTGCACAAAGAAATTCAAGATGTCCTCATAAAAAATGAATTCGCCGTGCGCCAAAACACTGGCAAATCGTCTCTTGATCCGGTCTTGCTGCTTGATCATGGCGAGTTTTTTTTGCTCTTTCGCCTCCTGGGTATCAACAAAATCGCCGGTCATATATCCGGGTGGCGACAGGTACTTGTCCATGACCTGTGATCTACTCCAGCTCAAATCATCACCATTATCACGTTCATTACTATCCCAAACAGGCCCCGCCATTTTCTTACCGAGGCCTGCCTCATTAAAGAAATCTCGATACGCTTTTTCCTGGTATTTCGTCATCGTGCCGAGATTCGTGTTCATCTTTGCGGCGGGCTTCCATTTGGGGTTAGGCACGAAATCATCTAACGCCCAAACTTTTTCAGAAATGGGGTTTTTTCGAAGATCGATGATAAACTTGGAGTCTTTCTTCTTCGACTGGTAGTAGAGTCGAAGGAACTCCACTCTCTGAAGTGCTGTGTAATGTGGGGGGTATTTCGGCCCGGTATCATGATTAGTCAGCCCAGGGTGTGAACCTCTAAGTGGCTCAAATTCATCTTGTGAATCAGCAACCACTCCTGGGTTTTCATCATCTTCACCCACAAAGTTTACAATGTCGATGTTTCCAATCTTTGGCCTCTTCTTCTTAGGCGGACTGATATCTACGAACACATTGCGCTCCTCTGTTCGATCAACAAAACCGACCGCTAGTCCGTGGTTTTGACTGCTCGAGTCGGAGTATTGTGTCGGTAGACCGTTGAACTGAGAGCTTGTGACGTCGCTCTTAGGTTGTTCGTTGTCCATCAAAAATTGTTTCCCTGAAGCCGGATTTCGGCTGTCACGCCCCTTTACAGGGCTGTTGCTTTCTTCTTTATAGAACTCCCTCCCATCCTTAATAGAAACACTGGTTTTTCTGACAAATTCGTCGTGATTTGTAAATTCGTCGCTGTTTTTTATGGGGCTGGAGAGAATCACCACCCTGTCCTTGTGGGTGCTCTTTGTTGGTGGAGCCATAGACACGTTTGATTTGAAAGAAGACTCGGGTACGGCGGTATTGCCAGAGAGCTGGGCTTCGAGGTGCCGAACTTGGAGCTTAAGGGCAGTGTTTTCATCCTGAAGAGCCCGGTTTTTCTTTTTGATGTTTCTTAGCTTGGCATTGAATTCGGAAACAATCTTTTTTTGGAACTCCTCGGAGTTGCCGTCAATTTTGGAGTCCAAGAGGCCAGCCACGGTGGAGATCCTGGTGAGTTCATCCTGAATGTTGGCCACCGCATTGAGAATCTGACGGTCGGCGTTCATTGCATTCTGTCGTACAATGCGGAGATGAGCCCCTGGGTGGAGAAACCGCAATGAGCCGACGTGTAGGTGTCCTGTGTATAGACGCGTTTTTTTCGCGTATTTTGCAACAACAAACCAGTACCTTTTCTCAATGGCTGCAAAATAGTGCGACTGGCTCCTCCAGTCACCTTATTGAAGCCACAGCGTATATGCACGACCCACCGTCGTCCTCGCCCAAGACTCCATTCTTCGCACACGAATCTGATTCGCCCTGTATTTCACCGCATTTATCACCCCATCCATCACCGCACTCAATCACCTCCACAAAATTCTCTTCCACAACCCTCCACAACATTACTATCACGTTCTACGCAACCTTGTGAAATCTAGTATTATTGTTTTAATAAATAGTCCAACCCTATGAGTCAAACAATTCATCATTTCATCAATTCATTAATTCATTGAATTATTCTTTTATTGAATCTCTTAGCTAATACACTGTTGCTTTGGTTATAGGACACCTCGAGACTAATACAAGACTATCTTGTATCACCAGCCATGTCTAAGCTAACAAATAATCAGACGTTATTCTTTAATATATACTTTTGTAAGGGGGTTCGTTGAGGGATTGTAGTAAATATATATGTATCATTATTGGGTTCTACAAATTACAAGGCTGGTGTCAGTGCTTGATGGGTCAACTGGTACTAGTACTTAATGGGCAGTAGACTCGCACTAGTACTTAATTAGTGTCTGGTCATGAACAAACTTTTTATTAATGAGCAAGTACTATGCTTTAGATCTAGCGGCTTAATCTATGTTTGTCGCTATACTTGAGGGTTGCAATATTTATTGAGTCGCCTTTTCTTGGTGGAATGACTGGGTACTATGACTTGGCAGTGCACCTCACAGTAATACTGATGCGCACATCTACTACCCTAGGAAACCATACATCCCTAAGAAGGAATTCTATAGCATCTTGTTAAGTAAAATTATCTTCAATATTTTGGACATTGAGTCTCCAATCAACCAAATATCCTTGGCCTGGTTTTAGGGAATTCCCGTACTCTCGGGAAACTACACCCGTACACCACACAAAATTTCGTCTCACATCAACATTTCTCACATCAACAATTCTCACAACGCTCCATCAACCCACAACAAACCCTGCCGTTCCCACCCCAATGTTCGGTGCCTCTAACACTCTGTCAGCCGCACCCTTCTCGTTGGGCTCCAGCGCTGCTGCGGCTCCTGGCTCCTCCAATGCCGCTGGCTCGCTGTTTGGTAGTACCCAGAAACCGGGACTTTTTGGCTCAACAACAAATAACCAACAGCCATCCGGCTTTTCCTTCGGCAGCTCCAATTCGGGGGGCTTTTCTGCCCAAAAACCAGCCGCTGCTCCGGGTACGAGTGCTCCTTCTGGGGGACTTTTTGGTAATTCAGCCACAACTCAAAACTCTTCGACATCAGGAGGTCTTTTTGGAAGCAACAACACCAACAATACCACCCCTGCATCTGGCGGCTTATTTGGAGCTTCTAATAACAATACCGCTGCCAAGCCAGCAGGTGGTCTCTTCGGCTCCAGCAATAATACATCTGGAGGTCTCTTCGGAAATACAAACAATAACACCACATCGAATACAACGGCGTCGGGCTTTGGAGCTTCGAGTATAGGTACCGGATTTGGCGCCTCCAACACCTCTGGGGGATTGTTTGGGCTGAAGCCGGCTGCTCCTACCGGTGGTAGTCTTTTCGGCTCTAACAATGCTAACCAAACCTCGACTGGGGGTGGTCTTTTCGGGGGAGCGCAAAACACAACCAATAATAACTCAGGCGGACTCTTTGGCGGGAATCAAAATACCCTGCAGCAATCGGGAGGCATGTTTGGAAACAATACCAACACTTCAAATGGCCTTTTTGGTGGTCAGCAGCAACAGACACAGCAACAACAGCAACAACAAGCGCAAGCTACACAACTCACGGCAATGACTCGTTTCTTGGATCTCCCGCAGGATTTCAAGAACGAATTACAGCAGCTCGACTCGTATATCGAGAGACAGCACCTCATTGCAGCTACTTTAAATGCAGACATGCCCAAGCACGACCAGTTGATAAAGTCCATTCCCAGTGACGTTCGCTACTTGCATACCAAAATCTCTTCCATAAAGCAAGCTCTCAGGCACGACGAGCTGCAACTCAAAGCATTGAAATCAGTGAACGACGAGCTCACAGAAGATATTAGTAACATCATGCAGCTCATAATCCAGCTTTCTACGCCGGGAACCAAACTTTCGTCTTCTTTTCACCTTAATGAGTTTTTCATCAAGAGAATCCAAAAATACAAAGAGTTGTTGAGCAGTTACGAGGCAGTGATAGCTGAGAGCACGAGTGTCACTTCCGGGTTGGAGCAAGCATGCAATGAAGCACAGGGTAATATCTACAACGTGGTTGAAGTGGTCAAGAGCCAGTACGGGCTTTTCATGGAGCTCTGTGAGGTCATTGCAAAGATCCATACTGAGGTTAGCAATCTACAGTAAACAGTTGAAATAGAATTCTTAGATATGTCCTGTACACAGTAGCAAACATGATCGCACTTCTTTCTCTCCATCTCTTAGTAATTCCCCATGAGTTCCAGAGCAGACTATCTCTCGAAATATTTATCGGGCTCTAATGAAAAGTCAAAGTCAAAGTCAAAGTCTCTGAAGAAGAAGGACAAGTTCAAGAGAAAAGATAAGAATGCAGAGCTTACCAAGATTGTTGTGCATGGCCAGCTTAGTGCCAGTTCAGAACCCTCTTCTCAAGTCCCCATAAATGCATTAGACGACGATAATGATGAGTATTCGCCGGTTCAGGTATCTGATGCCACTCCCAAAACCCCCAATAAAGGTTTCAAAAGAATCGATAACGGCAAAATCTCGAATGTGGAACCTATACCGCCGCAAGATCACGCATCTGATGAACCCAATATCAGAGACATGAACCAAACAGTATACAGAGATCTGAGCGGGCGAATCATTGATTTGGAGGCCAAGAGGAAAGAATTACAAGCCTCAAAGGAAAAAGAGATTGAAGAGAAAAGACTCCAGGAGCAGCAAATCAATACGGGTGATATGGACAGAATCCGTTTGGCCCAAGATGTGGAGAAAGAGAGGAAGAGCACCCGTTTCGACTATTCCAAAACAGACCGCGAGTACGTGGAGCACATGACCAAGAAAGAACAGTTTGACGACCCCCTCAAATCTTTTGCCGATAAACCCGTCGTTCCCACAAGTGAGGTGAATGCCTCGGGGCGGCCGGTCTATGCGAAAGGTGCACACCCCATCAACCGGTTTCAAATTAAAGCAGGACACTTTTGGGACGGCATAGACCGGTCCAATGGATTTGAAGACAAGCTAGTCCAAAAGAGGGAAGAAGCTCAGGTCACTAAAATCAACCAAAAGGCCTTCCAAGAGTCATACACTGAGTACGACTTTGACTAGGTGCACCCGTACACCGGGTATTCCTCATCTCATGCGTGCATGTCTGCACCATTTATGCCCCACACCAATGAGCCCTCCAGAGCTCCCAGGCTACTACTATGATACGGAGAGAAAAAAGTACTTCCGTATTGTAAACGGAGATCAGCGGGTCAACAGCTCATATTCTAACAACACTATTCGCGTCAAGGAAAGGCGCGAGAAGTACCAGTCGTCTACTACCAAGAAACAGAAGGTCCAGGGAGGACAAAAAGTTGATGCTAGAGCTGATTTGAGCAGGGCGCAGAATATGGATAGTTATTCTACCGATATCCGTGACCAATTCCTACAGGTCAGGTTGGGTCTTCTATCTCCAGAGAATGCATTCCATCACATCCTTTCGGATTACAACGAGCTTCTGGGACTACGGCCCTATTCTATTTGGCCAGGCTTGGATAGCAATACATGCTTCTTGTTACAAGGGTCAATCCTCAAGCTCTTCCATGCCGATTCTAATTTACTCAATGCGAGTTACACTCATGCACTCTTTCCTCATTTGCTTGTGGATCCCTCTACCGATAATCAAGCCAGTAATATTACTTGCCTTGAGAATTGGGTTTTGGTACAATTTGGAAAGCTATTTTCAGTGACAAAGTGGAATCCTATCGAGAATAACAAGTACTACGTGACAGACTACACGCGTCAAATCGAGCTGGATATATATGGGGCATACGCAAATCGTGAAGCTGAACCTCCTCTGCTAGAAAACAATTCCGGTTCATTCCAAAAAATTGGTACAAATCTACATTTGGTTTTAGTCTTAGGCAGTGGGAGCCTGGTGCAGTACAATATGAGTGAAAGATCCATTTTTAACATCAGACGACTTCCCAGACCCAAGTATGACCAGGAAATACAAAATTTCCGGATAATGGATTACATTTGGGGCTTCTACTATGGAAAGTTGCTAACCTTGGTGAACAGCCGAACTTTCAACCTGAAGACATTATTTTTCGAGTCTCAGATTTACCATTACGAATTGACAATAAGACCACCTCAAATCGTCGGCAGCAAGTCGACCTTGGAGTTGATAGTCGTGACGCAAAAGAAGGTAATCTTACGGCAAATGGATCTTTTGACTTTAAAAAACCTATCTGTAGATCAGACAGTCACAATCCACAACGATAACCAGAGCCAGCCTCTCATACATAAAAGTGGAGATTACCTCATAGTGGAAGAGCTTCCGAATGTGATGAAGATTATTAATTTTGCTCTTTGTCTTACTGAACGGAAATCCATTGAACACTCATTGCCAGCTATCCGAAATGGCAAGCCTCGCTTGATATATTTTGCAGGCAAGCTATTCTGGTCTGACTCTACCAAGTGTCTCGAATATCGGTAATGAATGTCGCTTTTGCTGCACTATTTTTATTTACAATGTAATTATTCGTAAGATCTGTCTTTTGTGACATAAATAGGTTCGTCATTCCTGCAGAAAAGATCGTAAGTATCCTGCCAATTGAATTGAAGGTTTGTCTCTGCAGTTTAGCGTTTTATATAGTTGGAGTAAGCATTGTAGTCGAAGTTACCAAACTTGTAGTCCACGTCCATCAAAAGCTTGATAGCGTCAGAAGACTTGTAGACATAGTCAGCAGGTAACGTGATCAACGCGTTCGACAAATCAGTCTTTGATGTCAAACCATTCAGCTTATAAAGTTGGTCTTGGTTGAAGTACATCACTCTTGGTTTGCTGTTGTAGACTTGATCATTAGTCAAATCGTATACTCCTGGGTAACCGCTCATAGCTTTAAAGTTGGACTCCTTAGTGTTGGAAGGATGTAAAGGAAACAAGTTCTGCAACAACTCGTATGATGCCAAGGTGAAACCAAATTGAGGAGAGGATCTGAACACTCTGGCCAAGGAACCCTTAAAGAATGCTGCGAAACCCTCTTCCTTCAAAATCGTACCAAATGCGTGGACGATCCCTCTGTACTTCACGTCACCCTTCTTGGCCTCCACTTGCAATCTAGTCTTGATCACATCTGCTGGAGTGGTAAAGAATGCTGCTGGGGCACCAGCCATGGCTCCAGACACTAATAACTGCCACGTGCTCAATGAGTGTTTCTTGTTTGGATCAGTAGGGTCAAAGTCAAATAAGTGGTACTTGATGTTAGCATATGTTGGGAAGTAGATGGCAGAGAAAGGAACATCTCTCAACAAACAAGCACTAGCACCTCTGTATAAACCCTTCAAACCCAACTGTTTTATTATAGAGCCTGCAGTGAGTCTCTTGTAAGGTATTTCACCAGGCTTCAATGTTTTGGAAGCATTGCTTCCACCCTGCATCTGCAATCTGATCTTGACAATCTCCAAAGGATTGGTGAAAATCACCTGACAAGCACCTGCGGAAGAGCCAGCCAAGATCTCCCAAGGCATGGTGATGGATCCATCTTCTTCGGAACCGATTTTACGCATCAAATCGTTGACAGTCAATTTGATGGCCTTTTCTGGAGCCACACCAACCAATTGGGCACCTAAACCAGAGTACAAGCCCTTGAATCCCTCCTTACGCAAAACTTTCTTGAGACAATCAAGAGAATTGTCATATAAGGCATTGTGCTTCTGAGCCTGCATTCTGGTCTTGATCAAGTCAATTGGGTAGACTGCAGTGGCACCAATACATCCTGCAATGGAACCCAAGAAGAAGGAGTACATCGAGTCAAAGATTGGCCACAACAGAAAATTATCATCTTTAACGGGCTGCGCAGCAGGGTGCTCAAAGATTGGTTTCAAAGAATTCGTATTGTTGAAGAAGTTTGGATTCAAGATAGAGATCAACTCCCGTCTTGGGATCTTCTCCTCATTTCTATTGATCAAGAAAAACAACAAGTCCAATTCCTGGGTGGAGATAGGCTTGAAGTTGGAGGATTTTAACAAGTGGTCATTCAAGTGCTTGTGCAAGTCAGCTTTGGTGATGATAATGTCCGATTTGTCGGAGGTAGTAGGAGGAGTATTAGCGATCACCTCATTGACCAAGTCCAATTTGCTCAAGCAGTTGTAAATCAAAAGAAGGTTGGACAAAGTGAAGTCGGTCTTTTGGAAGAATTCGGGCAATGTAGACAAGTTGTTCTTCAATTTCGAAGACAACTTGTGGTTGAGGTTGGTTGACAACAAGTAGACCAAGTCGTCTCCGCTGATAACACCAGATCTTTTGGAAACCACCTCAAAGCCACCAATAAGCTTGGTCACGGGCAAGTAGTTGACCAAGGATATAAAGTCTAAGAAATCGATTTCACCACTGGGAGAAAAGAAGCGTTCCAAGTAGGTCCAGTTCAACTTTCTAGCCTTCATCTGATACAGCGGGTCAATCGACTTGTTCAACTTGTTCAAGACCTCGATACAATCAGAGTAGGACAATTTCTTCTTGTTGTTGGCAATACCATTGAAAAGCACCTTAAACTCACCGTCGTCGGAGGTCAAAACATCAATAAATGACACAAAGTCTTTTTCGTTGACGTAGCCCTTGTGGTCCTTGTCGGCCATCAAGTACAACAAGGAATATGATTGTTTCGGCAAGTCGCTTGGAAACGGCGACAATATCGTTGCAAATTCCGGAAGCGGAAGGTATTTTTCCTGGGAGACGTCATCGACGGCAGCGAACTGCTGAAAGATCTCTCTAGCTTTGAGTTCGGTAGTCATCGGGGCGGAAAACGGCGGTGTCGGGAATGGAACAGTAGGTGAAATATATATATATGGCCGACCCGGAAAAAATGCTAAAATGACACCGGAGTCGCGCTCAATTTTCAGTGACACTTCTCCACTTTAGCCATCGTCGCCTGCTGCGCGCTTCCGTGGGGCCGTAGCTCATGCGATCAAAGCTGGGGTCGGTGTTAAGCGCCGCGCCCGACACCCAAGCCTATGTTTGGTTACTTTAAGAGCATTGTTATAGTATTGTTGGATGGTTAAATCCTTGGAAGGCCGGTTAAATGAGCCAATAAACTCATGGAATTGCAAAGTGCACTCTGCGCTTTGTCTCACCTTCCTTGTACTGTGAGGCCAAGTTTTTGTTAGGCTCGGTTGGTGGGCTTCCGGATCAGATGCTAAGTGCACTGCTTCGCTTTGCAACTACAAATACAGGTAAACAATCCGATGTTCACGATTTTGGCGCTAAGAACACAAAAAAAAAACCTAATTATTTTAAGACCGCCAGGAGAAAGACAATAGCAAATTAAAGGCAGTTTCGGTAAGTATAGAAAATACCGCTAGTATGTGAAGTACACTCAATCAACAAAAAATGACAATAAGCTATGCTAGCGCACCGGAAAACATATAACACCGAGAAAAAAAAGCGCTTTCAAATCAACTGATTTACTTTGAATAATGGATACATTGTTAGCCCAACTGCAGAAGATATTCTTAAGCTCGTAGATCCAAACAAACCTTTATATGTAGAACGATAACGCTGACAACGTATGCCTGATCCAGCTTCCGCTCGCCCGAGGTGGGGGGAATATTTTTTCCGGGGTAACGTGCTCACCACATGCAGACCTTTTCACTGTCTGCAGCCTTCGGCAACACTGCAACCTCTGTTCTGGCATTGCTGCGTCGCACTATACTCCAGTCACGTTTAAGTGAGATGGACCCAAAGCATAGCAATTCGTGAATCGAAGCCCAGTTTTAAATATCTACTGAATAATTTTCTGTCTTCTGGTAAATAGATTTTTAACCTCTGTGATCTCGCCTGATGTTCATTCCTCTATTATGCTGGATATTATTGGTTAGAAATTCTCAGTACATTGTTCGACTTGAGCCGATTTGTTGCGGCATTCAAGCTCTGAAATTGATTTCCTAGGTTCGGACAATCACTGAGTGAAACAGTGTAGCAAAGTGAAACAACAGCACAAAGTTGTCACCAGAGAGATGTAATAAGAGTCATCAAAGTAAATTAACAAACATAATGAAGACCACTTGATTATAATTTGTGATGGTCAAGGTGCTGGTCAATAGGACTGAATGACTCTAAATACCTACGGCGATACTCACAGTGAGCATCATCACATACCAGTCCAATCACCAACACAATACGACTTTATTTCTTATATTGATGTTTATTCACATGCTCTAATATTATTCAATTAACCCATTTTTTTTATTTCACTCTGTTTATTTCAGTCCATCTGGTTTAGATCTCCGCTTCCTGTTCTTCATCTCACTCTGGACTGTTGCAGCAATGTAAACGACTTGCTAGGTATCAAACGCAACATAAACAAAACTAAGTAGATTTCAATATAGACGAAGTGTATAAAGAAATTACCTAAGACCTCCAAACTTCTAGCAACTGTTATCAAGTGATTTCTCCATACCTATTTACCCTAGTGTAATAATAGATTGTAGTCTGACTCACTGTTTCGCACTTCAGGCAATCTCAGCCAATACTTGCACAATATACATCACTACACAACTCATAATCACCTATAAAAAAAATATTTCTGCATGAAACGACCTAATTCAAGTAATAGAATCCGACTTCTAAAAGCCACAGAATTACCAAAAACCCAAGTAAACCCTACTTATCCCGAAAATGCACTAAATAAAAGCTATTTCTCGTCCAGGGTCACGTGACCATCAACTAATCATCTTCTCGCTCCTGCTTATTACACACCAAAATGGCTACTGGTGCTCCTGGTATGTAATCCCCACATCACTAACTCCTTCTTTTCTAACCATAGGCGGTGGCTTTAGGTCTTGGACCCCTGCGCCTCCTGAAAGAGGCTCGTTTCCTTTGGATCATTTCGGTGAGTGTAAGCAACAGATGATGGACTACCTCCAGTGCATGAAGTTCACCGAAAACAAAAACGCTCCCAACTGCCGCATCTTGGCAAAGGGCTACTTGAAGTGTAGAATGGAGAACCAGTTGATGGCCGAGTCCGACTGGGACTCTTTAGGGCTTGTTAATCTACCTGGTGACAAGACTACCACGGGAAAGAATGCCGAGAAGTAAGTCTGTGGGACTTGCCTTGCCGAAACCGAATAACAACTTTAAAACATGATCTATATTGAACATTGTAAATAGTCCTTATAAAAAAGATTGATCTATCATAGCCACTGTGGTGGTGTAAACTTTTGTTGGTGACGCAGGGAATAGTCAATAAGTAAAACACGGCCTTCGCTGGAACTACTAGTTATCAGCCTGGGCCTGAGCCGGATCCTGAACCTGGCTCTTGCCTCCTCTACCACGTCCACCTCTGTTACCGCCTCTGTTGCCACCTCTGCCTCTACCATTACCACGTCCTCTTCCAGACACCCAACCTCTGGGCTTGCTTGGATTTTGGCCATCGTCTGTTGGAGTTTCAGTCTGGGTGCCATTTTGCCCAATAGGTGCAGGAACATATGGCACCTGTCCGGGAGGAAATTGTGGTTGATGCTGCATAAACTGTGGAGGCAATGGGAGTCCTGGCACTTGGGCAAACTCTGCTCCTGGTTGGGGGAATGGATGTCCGTAAGGTGCACCAGGCATGGATGGTGCCGGTACTGCACCTTGGTACATGACATTGTTGTAGATCTGTCCGTAAATCAGCTTGATTGCCGAAGGATTGACATTGACCTCGGACTGCTCATCTGCTTTCTGAGCTGTTGCTTCGTTGTCTTTGGCTTCTGCAGCTGCCTCACCTTCAGATCCGTTTTGGCCCTTCTTCAACAACGTCAACAACTCATTGCTGCTCTTGACATTTTTGGTGTTGGAGACTTTGGTAGCTGCTTCTCTTGCCTGGAATTTCTCATCCTCAGCCTTCTTGAACCGGGCACTGCGTTCGGCATTGGTGAGCGGCTTCTTGGACTTTGAGGCATTCGAGTGGTAGACTAATTGTCTTTCGGTAAGATTCAAGACTTGTGACGATTCAACAACAGATCCTCTGTTGGTCTTCAATCTTCCTCCCATGTTGTTACCACCAACCAAAGCGTGGTCGAACACAATCGACAAAGAGGTCAGCTCACCTTCTGATGTGATGCCCACAACGGTACCTTTACTCAATTTGGGGACCTTACCAGTGTCAGAAACGTAAATGATTCTGTCACCGAGTTCAAATCTTTGGGCATTGAGCAACTGGGAAGAGACATGAGGGTTAATGACTGCCTCCACAGGAACTCCCTTGACATCCTTCTTATCCAAAGGCATTGGACGACTAATGAAGTCTTGAATGAAGTCCTCAATTGCCGTCACACTGAACCGAGTCAACTGTTCAGATTCCAAGGAAACCCTCTGCAACAGACCCACATTTGCCTTCAACCACTTTTGGATTGCCGAGAGTTCTTTTTCGTCACACAATTCAGAAACGGGGGGCATATCACGGTTTTGAGGAACTTTTTGAAGCTTGGCCAAGAACTGAGGGAACTCCTTCAAGTAGTTGCGCATCAATTCCAAAGCCAACAACGAGTATTGCCAGAACTTCTGGGTTTTCCGGGTGTAACCCATGACCTTCTGACGACGAGCCTCGAATTTGAGGTTCAATCCAACATTCACCATTCTTCCGCCCTTGTCTTTCAACATGTAAGTGCCTGCAATTTTCGACAAAAACAATGGGTTGACATGGAGGGTCTTGGCAATGTCAGAGGACGACAAGTACCTAATCTCATTCCTCTCAATCGCCAATCTCTTTTTACCAATGCTTGGTTCCAAAGCAGACAGGATTTTGTCAATCTTCAAATTGAGCTTATTGTCGGTATGACCAGCAACGGTAGCGGGAGCACCATAAGCAAAAGCACCCAAGAACACAACAGGCATACCAACAGGATATTCCTTATCAATAGGAATGGCACCACGAGTAATATACCTTTGGTCCTTGTTTTTCACCGTCTCAACAATGGTTTGCAATGGAAATGCGTTTTTATCAGGAGAAAACGACTTTGCAAGTGCACCTCTTTGAGTTCTGGCCAAACCAGTCACTTTTTGAACAAAAGCAATGGCATTGATAGCACCCACCTTAACACCCTTCTCTTTGGCGTAAGAAGACAGGAGGCTCGAGCGGAGTTTGTTGAATTCGGAGGTTTCTTGTGGACTCAATTCGCTAGTGACCACACTCTTTCCAGCGGCATTTCTGACAAACTCATACTTGATACCCTGTTCCCAAACTTCACAAAGTTTAGACTCCTCCAAGAAAGGCCAGTTTGCGTAAATGACCTTGCCCACCAATTGATTTGCAACTTGAGAAACACTCATGTTCTTCCACACATCCTCGAGAGTCAAAATCATCGATTCAGATTTCGATGGGAAGTTGAAAATCTTCACATCCAGCAAGGCCAACCTTGAAGTAAACGAAATTGTGTATAAAGAGGGAAAACCAGCCAATGCGTTTTTACCAAGCTTGGCATTTTTGGGCAAAGTGAACTTGAAGTTTGGAAGAATAGTTTCCAAATGAAGCGTCTCCTCATAACATTTATCGTGTTCAAGGTCGTGGTAGAATCCAGGAAGTGGGGTTGGGTATACCTGGTCATGTTGGGGAGTGAAAACAAACCGAATATCCTCACCATGAGAGTTACGCTGAGCTTCCTCTGGGGATAATTTAGCTTCGATTGGCTTCAAAACCTCAAGCAACCTCTTCTCATCCACGAAGTCAATCAAAACAACGGCTTCCCACGATGCGGTCTTACCATTCAAATCCATCTCCACATCATCAGGGTAAAAGTCTATGATAGGCGAGTGCTCATCTGTCATTAACGGCCTGTAAACAGCAGGCATTAATTTCCTGGATCTAGCGGGCAAGACGGCCATTAATTGTTCAAATGGCTTGAAAGGTTGTGAATAGTCAAATTTCACGTCTTCTTCGTTCTTCTCGAACATATCATTTATACCCTTGGTGATATCGGAGATTCTTGGGGAATAGTGGAACTTAAAAAACCAACTCCAAGAAGGACATCCCTTGTAGTAATAATACAACACCCATTGCAAACCCTCACAGTAATGTCTAGCGAAATCAGTGATTTGCTTGTCATCGGTGAAGTGCAACTTCTCCTTGTAATACTTGGTCTTGAATTCCACGAATTTGGAGTCATAAAGGTCCTTGGCCTCTTTCATCAATTCATCAGTAGCAAACGTGTTTGCCGATTGGTATTTTTTGAGAGTGCTCTTGATGTCAGTAACTCTCTCATTGAATTCCTCATCATTTTCGTAAGGAGAAATTCCGTCGACATCAATTGTGGCTTCATAAGTGTCATTGGATTGGGAGTGGACTAGAAGAAAACCAGTTTCTAAGGCGAGTTTTTTCAAAAAATCCAAGTATTTTGATGCCAAATCAGTTGGAAGTTTGAAAGATTGCAATTTGTCCTCGTTGGCCAAGGCAATTAGCTCATTGATGGGTTTGCATGCGTTTTCAAGCAACCATGGTTGAATCATGCTTACCAATTCCTTCTCATCCTGCAAAATCAAAGTCTTACCGGATCTCTCTCTTTTTCTTTCTCCGGTGATGGAGATGTCTTCAATACGCTTGTTGAACCAATCCACATCGACGTTTTGACTTTCGAACACTTCCAACTCGAATTCCGACAAATACTCAAGCCAAATGGATAATCTTTTGAAGTTGATTTTACCACCCTCGTTCAAGTAACCATCCATGTGCATGATGCTCTGCTTGAAAGCAGCAATCAACAAAGGAAAGGCACCCTTGTTGATGTGCAAGTCCGGCAAATGCGGCAAGAAATCGTTTCCAATAACGTACATGATCAAGATGAAGTCATCCAATATCCTCTCGAAGTCATAACCAAAAGATAAAGCGCTGGTCAAATCTTGGAACTCCAAGCCCAAGTATTCTCTCAACAACGACAACTGCAACAAGTAAAATTTCTGCTCCAGGACATCAGTCAAAGCCTTGTTGGCACGAGAATTAAACACCACCTCCTCTCTTAAAATGGAGAAATGAGGGTCATGGGTGACAAGCCCCAACACAATCAAGTCTGCATCCAAGCCATAGATACAGTGTCTTGTGTTAGCATTATAGTTTTTCTGGGACTTAATGCTTCTAATGTACTGCATAATCTTATGCTCTCCCTCTCCCGGCACCTCGTGGCCCGAGAGAATCACCTTTACCTTGGACCAGCGGGCGTCTTCGGAGATTTTCTTGTGGATAAAGTACTTCAAGTTCTTCGTGAGCTTGGCCATGAACTCTGTGCCCGGAGTAATGGCATTTTTGTCGAAGGGGTCCTCCTTGGGAATATCCAAGCCTTCATTGATGGCCTTGCGCATGGTCTGCTCAGCTTCAATGGCCGTTCTGAATCTTCTGGCTCGTTGCTGGTTCATCTTGGCTCGGGGCGCAACTCCGTCAATGGCCATGTAGAATACCTCCTTGGGTTTTATGATGTCAAACAAATGGTCAATGTAGTTGAAGATTGCTGAGTACATCTGGTCCTCGGTCATCCTCTCCAATGTGCCACTATTGGAGTTGGTGGCAGTGTGGAGAATGGAGTTCATATCAAGATACAAATTGTCAAACTCGGGTATGTTGTTCCCGTCGATTAATTGTGAGATCAACGGCCATCTTTCAGAGATAAATCTGAAGAATTTAGGGATACCTGGGTGTTAATACGGTGAGACTAGGATGAGGTCCAAATATGGCAGGGACTTGGGGAGAGCTCCAAGTTTTGGGGATGAGCTTTGATCGAGAGAAATACATCCGAAATACCTGCTTTGGAATTGATTCCATGCGACATACCCATCTTGGTTGATACCTGTTTACTTCAGTGTAATGTGTGGGTGCGATCAGAAATTAATTCGGTGGACGAAGCGGATGCGCACGACTCAGTATGCACACTGCCAACGTCCACGGGCGAGTGACGGTTACGGGTGGCATAGTAATCATTGGGATATCAACTAAAATAAAACCAGACTTTGCTCCACACAACAGTAGACAGGCCACTTCAAGCATAAAAAAGAGCATAGAACCACCTCCAAATGGAGATAAAACGGTTCTAGGCGCTGTCACGCGTGTTTCTCAGCGCATTGTTCCTTCGGTGAGAGCGCACAAACAATATTTTCGCTGCTGGCTCAGTAGCCCTCCATATCTTCAGCCCCTGGGTTAAGGCCCCAACGTTTAGGCCAGCGTTTAAGCCTTCACAGTCTTATGCTTCATGCCTATGAATTGATGCCAACCTCTATCCATGCGTCACGTAAGTTCTGCACGATTTTATTCATCGTTAGATATGAGTGCTTCGCGATCTCATCAAGTTGCTGTTGTGCCCGCCCAAAATGTTGCGAGTAAAATGAAGCGTTCCATGCTTTCGATGTAGCGTAATCTGATAAGCCAGTGGTGTATTCCTGGAATTTGGCATTGGCTGTTTCGGCTGCGCGGTTTGTCCACTTAAGATATTGTTCCCAGGGGACGCCCGACTTCCAGCGCTCTTGCAAGACCTTCGACATGTCCAGAATTTCAGTCCCTGCATCCATTGCCACTTTGGTTAATGAGGAGCGACAAAACTGAAACATTTCTTTCGAAGACTCTTGTACTTTAAAAAGGTGAGAATTCCAAACCTGAAACACTTCTTTGCTGGAATTCTGTAGTTTGCAAAGGTAAGGGTGCCAAATCTGGAACGCTACTTTGCTGGAGTCTTGTAATTCTGATAAACATGGCCGCCAAATCTGAAACACTTCATGCGTCGATGTTTGTAGCTTGGAGAAGCAAGACCGCCAATTATTCAATTGTCCACAAGTATTTCTCAACCCAAGAAATTCCTTCTGTAAGAGTCCCCAAGATGTGCCGTGCCACTTGCTGACAGGCGGCACTTGGGGTTCCTGATGACGAAACGGACTCCAGAATTTCGCAAGCCAATTAGATTGGTTATCGTCCAAAATTACTGCTGCCAGTTTAGGCTGAAAAATAGATTTTGCCCACAAATACAAGATGACTCGTAAATTCTCTAACCCTTTCGGGATTCTTTGCGCAATCTTCAATTCATTGGTGCCTGGCCCCAATAAGGTATGTTTCAAATAATCATATTGCTGCGAAAAGAAAGTCTTGGGCACCTGCGTACTTGGAAACTCACGATGGCAAAAATCAAGACCAGCCTTGACCGCAAAGAAAAGTGACACGAAAAGAAGCACATGGAAAAAGAAGTAGTCCTGAGAGTTTTCCAAAAACAATAGAAAGTCCAAGGTGAACGATTCCAAGAAGGATAACGGAACTTCGGAGGTCGCACGCTGCTTCATTTTCGCAAGACGCAGTCCAAACAAACATTGAAACACAGCTCTAGATTTGAATTTGAAATTCTCTTTGCAATTGTTGAAGCGTGAAGCGATCCGTGACGAACACTTCCTTGTGTAACCACAAACATAACCGTTGGACCGGGTCAGGTTCAAGTGGGGCTGGATGCTCTGGAAAGTCTGGGAATTTTGCGTAACCTCCTCGTCACGCACTTTAGGGCTCTCACGTGGTACAATCGTAGACTCCATATTGGCAGAAGCATCCGGCGTTCCAATAATAGACTTTTCGAATTCAACACTTTCAGCATCCCAGGTGAACGGTTCAATATTTGGCTTGTTCTGTTTCAGACTGTCATTGGTGCCGGACTCATGCTCCGCATCACTGGTATTTCCGGAATGCTCCTCAAGGTCAGAGGAGGAAATGATAGACCATTCTTCATCTGTGGCTAAGATGGCAGCAGACATGATTCACTTGTGGATTGAGGTAAGTGGAATAAAATCAAAAGACCCCAAAACAAGCGTAGTTATTATCAAGTTTTGGACTGTGTCAGAGGTAAATCAAGGCTTATATGCAAAGAAGGACACAATTCCAAAAAGGAGCGATAGTCAATAATATCTTTGGGAGGGGAAGACAAAGATGGCTGAAAACCTCGAAATAGGGTTAATGAATCAAGGCTTTACGAAAACAATAGAAGAATAAATTTTCTGTGTAAAGAGTAATTTGCCGTTGCGAGATAAGGGGCCCAAATTGATTAAGGGATAGACGGTCACGTGCCCGCGCCTCTTGCTGGTGATACCCGCGCGCGGCACGGTATGAGAAGGTGTACATGTAGCATAATGGTCATGTCGTAAAGTGAATCTATATATTGCCGTGTAACCTCACAAAATAATTTAATGCAGCCGTAATATCCGGCGATGGTTTGTTTCAACGCATCGGGCCTATGAGCTGATGAAGCGTAAAAAAAGCTGCATAGGTGAAAGAAGCCTTAGCTTCTGCTCTTCCTTCTCTTCTTAGTCCATTTATACTCCAGATTCCTCTGTTCGCGGGCCACTTGGCCCTCGATGAGTTCCATGCGATTCTCAAGCTTATTTAAACTGTTTTGCAACGAATGCGTGTAACTCAAAAGGTTCTGGTATTCATCCACTGAAACAGTCCTATTGGGGTCCTGGTTGGCTAGGCCCGGATTATGTTCATACTGGTTGTGGGCCATGTAACTGGCATCACGTGAGTACTGCCAAGGTTCACTAGAAACGGACTCCCCAGATTTGTGCATAGGCATGTTTCCCTGCCACCCACCACGACCCTGGGTATATACAAATGACCCGTATTTTGGGTCGGTGTTGAGAGGAGGAGGTTGAAGTTGTTGGACATGTTGCTGTTGTTGTTGTTGTTGTTGTTGTTGTTGTTGTTGTTGTTGTTGTTGTTGTTGCTGTTGTTGTTGCTGCTGCATCTGTTGCTGTTGCATCTGATGTTGCTGAAGAAGATTCTGCTGTTGATGCTGTTGCTGACGCTGCTGGACCTGCTGGAGATCTTGCTGTTGTTGGAACGGTTGCTGATTTGCTTGAACAGGACCTACTTTTGAGAAGTTTGGAGCAAATCGGGGGTTGTTCTGCATATCTTTACCAGACAGACTAGTGAAGGGACTGATCATCCTGTACAAGAGAGGCGTCTGGCCCAAAGTTGACTCTGTAGAAGACTCGATGGTCGGAGCCTGGGGGTCACAGAACGAACGTTGGTTGTACGGGTCATGTTTATCGCCGCTGTGAATTGGTAAATTCTTTTTGCCATAAGATGACACAGATCCGTCTGGCCTGGCGGAAGCTGAGTTCATGGCAGTGGCATTGCTTTCGTTCTCTGAACTCAGTTTGGTACTTAAACCAAATGTCAGACCGGAAGGATTCCACCTGCTCATGTCAAACCCAGGCTTGGGTAGCGAAGACGTCGAATTGGATTGGCTGTCGTTGTAGTTTGGATTGGAGTACGTGTCGGAAGACGAGTTGGTTTGCGTGGACTCCGGGGGAGTGCCATCCGGCTCGGATGACGATGATACCTTATTACTGCCTGCAGAGTCAAAGGAGGAGCTGGAGCCAAGTGGCAACAGCTGTTCATTGTTGAAAGGTTTACCAGGAGGTGGAAGACTTCCTCTCTTCTCCTTCCTAGCGTGGCTTTGGACAATGTTGTGGCTTTTATCTTTCTTGTCCTCTGCTTTGACGTCACTTGAAGAAGAATCATCGATGGCAGACTCTGTCGATGCCGATGGTTTCTCGGTTGCTTTTCCAGAACAAGCGTTTGTTGACTGGAAATGACGAGTAAGAGCATCTGGTCTGGCAAAGCGTCGGTCACATGCATTGCAGAAGTAAGGTTTTTCACCCGTGTGTAGTTTTTCGTGACGCTTCAAGTCGTGGATACGACGGAACGTACTATTACAAGTTGCACACACATGTAGCTTGATGGTGGTGTGGATCAACTCATGACTTGCCATGTTGTGTTTCCGGGTGAAGCCTTGGTTGCAAGTTTTACAGAAGAACTTCTTGACAAGGCCGCTCTTAGAGAGGTCTTGAGGAGCTTTAGCATCTGGTTTGGAGTCTCCTTCTTCCACCACAGTGGCTGGGGTAGTAAGAGAGGAAGCATCAGTGGACAGGCTGGCGCTCTCGCTGGACGCCACTACAGCATTCAAGTTCTTGGAGGAATGAGGCTTCGACTTATTGAACATGTTTGTGTAGTTAGCATTGTCAGACTCGGAGGTTTCGTTCGAGGCATCGTTGGACAGGTCATTCTGATCGAACTTCTCACGATGCTTGTGTTTTTCGGAAGTTTCGCAAAAACGGGCTTGAGAACGGGCGGGTTCGGCGGCGGTGTCGGGGTTAGCGGCAACCTTCGCCAGGGGACTCAAGTTGGACAGGGTAGTCATGGTGGAGGAGTTAAAGTGATCATTAAATAAGATTCCCGGATAAAACAAAAGCTGAATATATGAAGCGGGCACTGAGGACTCGCTATAGGGGGTTGAAGTGGGGTGATATGGTTGTGATAGTAGCTTGGCGGAAGATAGAATCGGATGGAAACAGACAAGCGGTGGTACCGAAGGTGAAAAATGAGGAGGAGGCTCTTTTTAAAAACCCCCGGGGCGGAAAAGTTGCAGACTGGGGACTCGCACTAGAAAACCAGGTCACACAAAGAAAGAATCTCGTGGTCCGAGCGGATTTCCATGGGGTATATATCTTTTGGTCTGCCGGAGGCAGTAAAGCGGAGGGTAAAAGCGGGCCCAAATTTTGCGCGGATGTCAGACAGGCGCTGCGCGGCCGCTAAGTGCAGGCGCCGGTCATTGCCAGGCCACTGTGCCGGAGAAAAGAACTTTTGCTCAGTAGTCCGGCACTGTCCGCCACAAATCGTGCGCCAATTCCTGTGTGTTCGGCTCCTGGACGTGGTCCAAATATGTGCAACAGCGGGCCGTGCCAATGATCGCACCACTCCCTAAACTGGGTCCAGCAATTTGACATGGAAAGGACCAGGGACCAGGGACCTGAATCTCGGTACCAAAAAACTTGAATATTTCTTTTGGAATTTTTGGGGGAGGCAATTCTGACTAGCAGGGCGAATAAGAAAATAAAATGACTTGGAAAAGGTTCGATTGCTCCCCACTTGGTTGTCCCCTACGGCTACTAGAGATATCAGTATTTTCGCTATGGAATGTGATTTCATACTTCGTTATGAAGCTGCTGAGCGCTTGTCATACTTTAGCGCGAGTGGAACCTCTGAAGGTGTGCAGTGCTGCCCGTTATGGCTGCTCGAGAATATCAGACCACGAAAACAAGCCCAATTGCTGTGTGTTTCCGGGGTGCTTCATTTATCAATGCAGCCGGATGGGGATCATGCCTCGAAGACTAGGGGCTTCTACTACCTTTAAGTGTTGAAGAAGCGGACACTTGCCTTGGCATGCTGGTCCAGGGAGGGCTCATGATGGCGCGGTTAAAAGAAACGCCAGAGCAAATCATGGACGGTGCGCGCTAATTTAGAGTAGCAGGTGCGCACAGGGAGCATGGTCTCGCATGTTTCTCTTGCTTTCGCACACCTCTCAGTGTAAACAGTACACTGGTCCAGTGTACGGAAATAAAATGGGTGTTTGGGATATTTGCATTAATGAATTTTTTGAATTTGAAGTTTTTAATTGACTGGAATAATCCCCGGATTCACCAATTCGATTTGGAGCCAACCCCCTGTTTGAAATAGCCGTGGTCTAGCTTGCCCCGCCCTACTGTAGTTCCAGCTCACGTGACCGCTGAAGTCCTAGGACCCCTCGGACCTCTGTAAGTTGCAGACGGCGCGCATACTGTACGTAATCCCTGTCACTGCACATGCATTGGGTCTGCAGCTGTATCGCGGAGTCCCGGTGTTCCCTTGCAACTTGCCATCTGAGGCCAATTTCTCCGATTGGACCAAACCATCTGATTACTCAGCTGCATGCATCCAGAGTAGGCCGATTGCTTCAGGATGTGGGCTTGCTGCAAAATGGAAGCAACCGAAGATGTGACAACGGCTGCTGACAATGCGAAAGGTCATTCCTCACAGGGTCTAAGGTTCAACTTAGGGGTGGTCGTTGAGGCACTGCTATTGGCCAGTTGAGGCGAAAAAAAAAGCTTGGCTACTCTGACCCAATTGATAGAAGGCGCCTTGGTTAGGCTCAATCGATAGTATAGCACCCAGAACCAAATTCCAGATAAGTGAGTGGAGCTTCTCATTGGCCTCACTCTTCTGCTAACTATGGGTACCAATAGCTACGTATACATTGGACAGTCCTTCTAAGCGCATACTTGTTCCAGAACACCCGTCCTCAAACCCCAAACACTCCACCCATAAAAAAGTCACCTGTTTTGTCCAAACCCCATTTTCATCTGATACACCAATTAGCCATGAGTACGCCCAATACCTAGCCATTGGCCAGGCTTTTCCTTTTCCTTTTTCACTCAACTCATAGCTTATTGGTCATAGCTAAGGCAGCGATCGAACCAAAGACATTAAATAGACTGGACACCCAAAAGCCCATTTTTCAGTACTCTACATTTCAAAGCCTCAATCGAAAGGCCACATTCAAACTCCCTTTCGAACCCACATCAAAAGCCCACTCATAAAATAGTATTGACAAGACTCACCTCAGTTAGCCCAACGAGGCCCAGTTTACCTATAGACCTAACATTGTAGTAAGACCGTACATTTCGAAGGACTCAAAAGAATCAGTTCAAAGATACAATCAAAGGTAGAGACCATTTTGGCCATGGCAAAGGAAAATTTTGGCGTGCTAAAAATATATTCGTCTTGAAGACCTATTCCAGTTATACGAGTGTAACTCGCGTATACTAGCTTAAGTCTATTTTAGTGAGCTCAGAGCAAGTGCTCAGAGTGCGGGCAGTGCGGTGCGGTGGGCACGCAGAATTCTGAGGCGTTGGTCCATTCACTCACTTATCCTTGAGCTCGCTCGCTCGCTCGCTACATCTCGCCCTCGCAAAATTTTCCATACAATCCACTATTTAGCCACCAATGCTTAATATAATGGAAATATCCACACAATTAGTCTATTTCACGAATTAGAAGTCTTTGACAAGGTTAAAGTATTCGACTAATTTATATAATAAATTTCACAATATTTGGAAATTTAAAAAAATTGGTGAGTTGTGTGTATACTTTCTCGCGTGGTTGGATGGACTATATTCTTCATATCATTGGGCTCGGGGCATTCTCGCCATGTCTCGATTTCTGGCAGGGCACAGTCGGGGGAATGGCTGGCCGCTCCCCTCATTAGTCAGGGATTGCGGAGCTCATTAATTACGCGCAGAATAGCCAACGAGTTTGGCGCGCGCACGACCGCGACCCCCTGACCTCAACTCCACCTTATCTCAAGTTTTAGTTGTCCAACATCCAATCCCAAACTCCATCCGAAAAAGCAATTCCTCAAGTCAGTCTCCCGCAAGCGCTACGTCTCGACGCTCCTCTTCACTTCTTGCTCAATCTTGTTCAATTCTTAGAGCCCTGAGACTTCCCTGTTCTCCGTTGCCCTCACCACACTTTGTTTTCTTACTGAACCTGCTTGGTTTTTCCTAGTTTCATTTCTTGCCAGCCGGGCAGTCTGTGCTCCTTGACTATTCCAAATCTTCATCATTCAATTCGTTTCACTCTTTCTCCTACTTCTTGTTCAAAACGATACTTTGAGCTAGACTTCTTCACTTCGTCCAGTTTTGGTTTGCTAGTTTCAAGTGATTTTTGCTAATTTCAACTCAATTTCGAAATCATGTCTCTTATCTCCAATAGAAAAAGACCCCGGGGGTTCAGTGGCAACTTCGAGCAATCCAAGTCAAGTGCCAGCGACACTTCCCCTCTCAATGCGCAGAACAATGCTTTCGTCGAGGTTGCCAAGGGCAACACAAACTTTAATGGTTCTCCCAACTTTCAATTCAATATTAATACTTCCACTGATCAATACCATCAGGCTGAGTCTGCATTGGTAGAGGAACTGTACAATGAAGATGACGATATGTACGCTGAAATCGACGACATTTTCGAAGATGATGGAAGCGACGTGGTATTCCTAGAGGAACGCAAAATCAAGTCCAATTTCACCAGAGCAAGACAAAAGAGGAACAACTCAGACTCTTTTCTCTTCTTGGACAAGGATGTATGGGAAGCATACAACATGTTCAATGTTAATAACGAGGAGGTCATTGAGCCTAGTTCCAATGTCGCTCCCGGTCCAAAGAAGCAGCGCACCAATTCTTTGCCTCAGTTGCCTCATGCCAAATGCTTTTACGAGAAGTTGCCAACAAGCTACATTACCCAGCAGCAAAAAGTTGGTAATATCAAGACCCTTGTTGTTCCCCATAAATTGAACCTCCCCCCTTGTGATGACGAAGATGGTCACTACATTATCAAAATTGACGACGTTTTCGCAAATAGATTCGTTATCAAGAAGTTGCTCGGCCAGGGAACTTTCGGTAAAGTTGTGGCGTGTTATGACAAAATCAACAGAGAGACAGTGGCCATTAAAATCATCAAGAATATCCAGAAGTACAGAGACGCGTCCAAAATCGAACTTCGAGTCTTGACGACGCTAAAAAAGTTCGACAACGAAAACAGAAACCACTGTATTCATTTGCGGGAGTGTCTAGATTACAGAGGTCATATTTGCATTGTTACCGACCTTCTACGGATTTCCTTGTATGATTTTTTGGAGAATAACAAATTTATACCCTACCCTGGCTCACATATACAGGCCATTTCGAAGCAGCTCATCCGGTCGGTGACTTACTTCCACGACTTGAATTTAATCCACACAGATCTCAAGCCGGAAAATATTCTACTACATGATGACTCCTTTCAAAGGAAGCAGATCAGAAGCAGAACGATTATGACTAGTTACTTAAAGCTTAATGCTGGTAATGAGAAGCGTCGGTCGGAGAAGAAGCCTAAGTTTCTGCGGATCTTGAACAATCCGCTCATTCAAATCATCGATTTCGGCTCAGCCATTTTCGATGACGAATACCACTCGTCGATCGTGTGTACAAGACACTATCGAGCGCCGGAGATTGTAATGGGAGTGGGATGGTCGTTCCCCTGTGATATGTGGTCCGTTGCATGTATTTTGGTTGAGATGGTGATTGGAGAGCCAGTCTTCAGAACACACGACAATCTTGAACATCTCGCCATGATTGAAAAAGTTGTGGGCGAGCCCATTGATAAGGAGATGGTGAAAGTGTCCAAAGAGAAAGAAAATGAGTGTGGCTTACAATACTTCACCAATGACTACAGCGAGGGTATGGCGGACGTTGACGATATTGAAGACGATGATGTGCAGAGGATAATGAGTGATTATCCCGAGGATAGCCTGTTCAGACTCAAATTCCCCACGGCTTCAACGCCTGAGAAGTACATCAAAAGCGTGGGGCAACTCAAAAGAATTGATTTGTTCGTGAGCGACCGGATTGGGCTCGACATGAATTTCGACCTCTCGCTTAGTGCGAACTATCAGAACAATCAACACTTGATCAACTTCGGCAATTTTACGTTTTGGTGGTTTTTCATCGACTTGCTTCGGAAGTTATTTGTGATCAACCCCAACGATCGTATTACTGCCACCGAAGCTCTCGAGCACCCATGGTTCAATCTTGGTATTGAAGATGAGGGAACAATATAGATACTTACATAATAAATGCCGAGATTTAGCGGAGGCAAAATATGCACGAGACAAAGTAACGCCATGCGATGGCGTGTATGTCAACGCTGAATTATATAGAGCTGCATTACCCGACTGCAAGTAATTAATGCGAGGGCAATTATATACAGCACCACCAGCTTAGTCAAATGATACGTCTGAACCAACTGTGAAACTGGAAAGTCGAAGTGGTTAGCGAAGGTGGTGGTCAAGAGTCTTTAAAAAAAATAGCTGAAATATAACAGAAAAAGCAAATTAAAAAAAGAAAGACCTTTTTCCGACTCAAATTGCCTGATATGAGTGTAAATAATAATTAGTGCGTACTCGTACAAGCATGATCCTGTGCGATGAGGCGAGGGTCCAGGCCCACCGACAAAGTGCTGGTCATCTGATACATACGCCGATGAGCGCCAATAAGTCTTGGTTATGGGCTAACTGCCTTTTCTTTCGCAAGTTCCCCGTGTTCCAAACCAACGCATTCATGTCTGGACGCTTCCAATCAAGGCCTTTATTCTATAAGCCATTGATCTAATTAATGATTGGAGACTGGCCTGCAGACACATCTCTCAACTGCAGGCTCTGCAGGCCCAGACGTGGTAAGATGTTTAAAAAGTACACCGGGCTAGATCTTTCGGACGGCATATCTGCAAGACGCCGGGACTAGTCGTAATCAATAGGCGAAGTTTTCACAACGTCGGATTTATCATGCGGTAATTTGATTGTAGGTGAAGTGATGCAGTAATCTATGTGTAAGTGTATGGTTACTATGTATGGATTGTATGACACTACTAGGTATGGCAGTACGATGTATGAATTGTATGGTAGTGATGTTTATGAATTGTATGGTAGTACTGTGTTACCAGGTGTACGGTGATAGTGGGTATCAATGTGTATGGTGAGTGCGTGATGAACAACGTGCAATTCTAGCCACCATCATCTTCGGCTAATTCCATAACGAAACCATCCGCTGATCAAAGGGTGTGTACAGTAGGTTGCTTGGATCTTCGAAATGTTAGTCGCATTTTAAAAGACAATGGCCCTCCGCTCCTATTTCCGCGCCGTTGCTATGCCAACGAATGCCTTCTCCTTAAGTGACCTAGACTGCGTATCATTTTTGACTAAAAGGGTAAAGAAATTTATGTCACCACGTATCAATATGCGCGGGACGTTTTTAATAGCTAGGTCATGTAAATTACTAGTCCAAATCAGGCATTCCTAAGCTTTTGGTGGTGTTCAGGTCTGTAGCCGAGACCTACCGAGACGGAATGCGACTAGTGGGTGGACTGAGGGCGTGCGTATACATGGGAAATGTGAATGTGGAAGTATGTAGCTAAAGCCATGAAACGGGGAATGGCTAGTGCCGGTGCACGACAAGGCAATTTCAATGGTAGGTGGAAACTACTAGAATGGTCAGATGCATTGATTCTGTTACGCTACATCATTGATGTCATACCCCAAGATTACCTCCGCTTCACTCATTGGGATTAGAAGTAAACAGTGCGAATCGTCTTTCTGTTCAGTCCGCTCGATAATAATGTGACCTTCACATTACTAGTATAAGGTCATTACTAACATACAGCAAGCTATGTTCCATGTTACGAAGTAGATCAATGTCATTGCAACCATGGTTTGCCGTCTCAAGTTGAGATCGCCGTTCGATGAGGGAATTGCTTCCAGACCTAAATGTGGTTCTATTGATTAAGTAATTACAAGTAGAAAAACTAACACTTCCACCAATACTACTGGGGGATTGGACAACTTATAAGGAACGGATTTTCGGTGTTTCAGATCATCCCTTACTTTTCTCCGAGCCCCGTTGAGCCTGGCCGGTATTCTCTGACACTTTTGCTGTCTGAAACCAAAAGCCGATATCCACAGCGGAGTGGCACCTCAGAAGTGCATATTGATAGGGCATTCATAACAAATCTTTGTTATCTGCACGCCCGCGGCTGCATGACGTGCATACACGGGGATGTCGCATCTTTTCAGCCAAAAAAGGCTCAAATTAAGATCCTCAGTGCAGAGGTCTAGACCCAATCCTGTCGCATGCGTCGCTCTGATTCGACACTGCATTGTTGATTTTCTTATTATTTTTCACCGTCATGCAGCCTTTTTTTTTTCCCCTGCATCACTGACGACCGGTGTTTTCATTCCTTTTTATGGACGAATATTTCCGTCGTCTGAAGATTTTCTTTTTTTTGCTTCTGTTCTTTCCAAACAAAATCCCTCGAATCATCTTCGTTCCTTGTTTCTAAGAAACCCATTTTCCTAGTATCCCAACTATCGTCTTTCCTTACTCCACTACTCATCACTCCCAGCTATGAAGGCATCTATCGTCTTTTCCAGTATCTTGGCCATTGCTGCCTCCGCTCCCTCCCGTTTCAGCCACCACCACCACGAGCACAAGAGAGATGTCACTGTGACTGTGGAAGGTGCTCCTGACTCGGCTTCCCCCAGCCTCGAGAAGAAGGACTCCACTTCTGGTGCCTTCCCTGCTGGCTCTTCTGAGTCTGCTGCTGCTCCTTCGGCCTCCTCGTCGTCTTCTCCTTCTTCGTCCCAAGGTGGTATCCTCGGAGACCTTCAGGCTTTCGTCGACCCTACCGAGGCTTTTGAGGACGGTGTTCATGACTGTTCTACCTTGCCAACTGGCCAAGGTGTTGTTGGTGTCACTTGGATCAGCAACTTGAACGGTGGTTTCACCTCTGTCATGAACTTGAACGGTGACACCTCCGAGACCTGTAAGGAAGGTTTCTACTGCTCTTACGCTTGTCAAGCTGGTATGTCCAAGACCCAGTGGCCATCCAACCAACCTTCCTCCGGTATCTCTGTCGGTGGTTTGTTGTGTAAGGGTGGAAAGTTGTACAGATCTAACCCTGACGAGAAGTTCTTGTGTGCTTGGGGTAAGCAGTCTGCTTCTTTCGTGTCTAAGCTCGACAAGGACGTTGCCATCTGCAGAACCGACTACCCAGGTTCTGAGAACATGAACGTTCCAACTTTGTTGCAGGCTCAATCCTCCGTTCCAGCTTCTGTTGTCAACGGTGACGAGTACTTCACCTGGAAGAATGGTAGAACTTCCTCTCAATACTACGTCAACAACGCTGGTGTGTCTGTTGAGGATGGTTGTATCTGGGGTGATTCTTCCTCCGGTGTGGGTAACTGGGCTCCAGTTGTCCTCGGTGCCGGATGGACTGGTGGTCTTACTTACTTGTCCTTGATTCCTAACCCAAACAACAAACAAGCTCCAAACTACAACATTAAGATCCAGGGAACTGACGGTTCTTCCACCGTTGGTACCTGTTCTTACATTGACGGTTCTTACGAGGGTGGCAATGGCTCCGATGGTTGCACCTTCACTGTCAGCTCCGGTAGCGCCGAGTTTGTCTTTTACTAAGTTCGCTTTTTCAACCCGTTTTACCTGACAAGGTTTTGTCTGCTTTCGATACCCACCAGCAAGTGTCTCTCATTGCGAGGTACATTTCTGTATTATATATAACGTTAAGAAATATTTTTATTGCACATGTTGTTTTTAGCCAAAGGCTATGCTTTCACAGTAACTCAAGTTGAGCACGTTGTTAGTTTTGAAGCTTTCGTAGAGGTCACCTAGCGATTCCTCGGGCGTTGGCTCAAACGAGCTCTGTACATATACATGGACGGTTTTTAGCCGTAGCTTTTTCATGATGTATTTTGCAATTGACGCTATGTTTTGGTTTCCGGAAACACTGAAAGTCGACGGTTGTATGGCTGCTGTGGACCCAATCGCCTGGAGCCGAATGGGCACTTTCTGTTGTGTTTCACGAGGCCTCCACACTTGGTCCTCCAATTGCGAAGGAGTTTTCTCCACAAGCTGTTCCTTGCTAGTGTCATGAAATTCTACTTTCTGTAATTTAGTTTCTAGGGATTGCTTTGGTGCTGGAGATTCTTGACTCTCTTTAAGCTTTTCTTGTGTATTGGCATGTGTACATTGTTTGGGAGATGTGGGGGCGGGGGTGGGGTTTTGCGGTGAAGTCAACGAGGATGAGGACGACTCTGGATCCGATATAAGGAGCGACATGATATAACTTTGTAGTTGTGAATGGTTTTTGATTGTTTATGGTCTTGTATTTCTGGTTTGGTATCTATGTCTAACCGTAGAGTAAAGTTTTAATTCGCAGTCTGAAGTGCGAATTAGGTCCAAAACTTGCAATTCTAAGAGATAACCACAATTGACGTGTCATAGTATAAATGACCAAAAGTATAATTTTGTTTTCTAGTATTTTTCTCCTTTTCTCCTTTTTTCTCCTTACTTAAAACCCCCCCTTTTTTTTACTATCTCAAAGGTAAAAATGGGAATTGTCTGGTGATGCTGAATAGGACGTAGCATCTAGGCACTTGGTCGTATGACGCATTCCACGCACCATGGGCTATCCAGAGTCTAGTGCAAGGTACCGAATTATTCGATTTCGACCTATGAATTTAAAGTTGACATTCAAGGAATACAACATAATTTAGATCGGTATTTAAAGGTGTACAGGTTTAGTGTTTTAGGGCTTCACAAGTGGTGATGTTGGGAAGGCATATATGGTCCAGTTGATGTTGTACATATATTACCTTCCACCACCAAAGACCTATGGATTATACAAACCATATTGATTTCATGCTACAATACTCCAATATCACCATAAAATCACATAGGACCAGAACCAGGTACTTCTAGAAAAAAGGTATCATCTTAGTGTCATAAAACGAAGCCTGTCCATACATTATCTACCATGTATTGTACGATGGATTGACTAGTGGCAACTATGCATATGTGAGACCGCAGCCGTGCTTGCAATGCACTCTATGACTCATCCTACCAGAACACTATAAGTTAATAATTAGTACGTCGCCGGAATTATTCAACTCTTTGAGCCGAGGTGGGGGGAAAAAACTGCATTATTTCAAAACACAATCTAGCCTCCTGATTGGTATGTGCTATAAACAAAGGCAAGAATAATGCCCCGTCCTGCAGACACTCGGCGCTGGCAGTCGCACCTTCTCAAATACCCCAGAGCTGGTCTTCCTCCACCACCATGTCCCAATCCCACTCTGACACGTCTCTGGTGTCTAGTAACGAAACCTTGGAGACGGTGGAATTCGAATCCATTCTTGCGCTGCTCAAAGACGCCGCGGTAGACGCAAAGAAATTGAACGATTTCTTATCCTACTCTACTGTCTTGGATATCCATCTCTCGGAACCCTCCAAATACTCAATCGACGAGCGGGAACGCTTGCTTCAGCAATTGCTCGATACATTGTCTGATGATAAAGTCTTGGTCCAAGAAATTGGTTGGGATATTCCTTCTTTGGTCATCCCTTTTGTCGATACCGGCTTTGATTTCAAACTGGGCCTCCGCAATGCACCTTGTATTGCCAAGATCTTCCGGATTCTCGATGTGCTTGCTCGTGATGGAAACCCCAAGGAACTATTTCTAAAAGCAAGCGAGTTGTTGAGCTCCACAAAGGCCAGCGATTCTTCAGACGACACTGAAATTGCCTTGAAGTTCTATGATGTAAAGCTCCACTGCATATTCGAGCTCATCAACGGTTGTTTCCGTAACATCCAGACGCTATACCCTTCACGGTTCTTATCGATGATCGTTTCCAGCTTCATCAATGCATTGTACCTTAACCCCGAATGCAACGACGTGCACTTGGAGTTTGTCATGAAGCGTATCTACACATTAGCTCGCAACTACTACCCGCCTCTGCCTCCACCGGGCACGGATCTCTCTTCTCCGGAAGTGAAGGAGATTGTAAAAGACGAGGATCATTTGCAGAGAATGCTTTTGACCGCTTTCGTGTCGTACTCCGTGTCTGTGCTTTTGTCGAAACAACTGTTTGGGTACTCCGTGGCGTACTTCGAGAGTTTGCAATCGCCAAATTCAATCATAAATCACGAATCTTACAGTCTAGATGTGCCTGTTATGGAGAGATACTACAGCTTGCTCTCTTCACTTGATATCAAACTAGAGGAAACCTTCAGCTCTTTTGTCAAGTCCTCTGTGGAAATTGTTCACTTGGATGTGAAGGAGAGTGATACTTTCTCAGAGGAGCTTTTCGAGCGCCTTGTTATTGACTACCAGGTAAAGTTTGCAAATTCAATTCTTAATCCGGATCTCCGGCTGGTCAAGAACTCGTTGGCTGGCCTCTTGCTTGTGTATACATACGAAGTGTCGAAAAATGGACTCGATGCCAATTTCGCCAAGACCTTCTCCTTGTCTTTGAAAGAAGTCATAGCCATGACGCTCAGACTTGTCATTCCTGGCTTAGTACATCCTTCTCTCTGTCATCTTGGCCTTCACGATGTGGCCATCTTCTGGTGCTGGCTTGTGGTGCAAAAATTGTCCAAGGACCCTCGCGCTGTGGAGTTGGAGCTTTCTCGCGTACCAAGCATCATCCTACAGACATTCTTGCAGTCGTTGTTGTTTGTGATGGTATCAAGCCGTGGAAACACGCAGATCAGATACGTGACGCTAACGCTCTTGACTCGCTTCTTGTCTTCGGCGCCTGAAGAGTCGGCCTATTACTTCCTCATCAACTCTCTAAAGGACTGCCCTTACGAGAACGTGAAAGCTGCATTGGCTGCTACCTTGAAGGCTTTGCTTGTGAATGAAAAGGTCATTAAGGATTTGAGTGAAGAATTGGAGTCGCTTGATATGACCAAGAAACCTCTGCAGCCACCGTTACCCAAGAGAGAAGTTGCCAAAAATGCAAAGTTCATCAACTTGAACCCAGAGAGAATCAACGACATTCTTGAGCTCATATACAATTGCATTGAGCTGTCGTTTATCGACAATGAGGGACTGCCAGATGTGAATCTTGTTAAGATTCCTACCTTACTGTCCTTCTTGAATATGCTTGTTTCTGTGAAACGCTCTGGTCAGATCTCAGCTGAAAAATGTACCCTGGTGATATCCTTGACGCAGGAAAATATCGATAAGATCGAGAAGACCTACAAGGGTGACAATTCCAAGGCAACCATTTTGAATGCGGTGAATGTTTTGTCTATCGCCTTGACCAGACTTAGCGAGTAAATATATTTAACCTTCGGGCAACTTTACTAGTACTAAATCCTCAACGTGTCAGAAGACTGTTGCCCTTATTTCTTTGGTTTCCCTGGCCCCTTTTTGGCCGTGCCACTCGATCTCTCATCAACCAAGGGACCCCAGTAGACAAAGAAACCTTCTTTGGTGGTTGTTATCTCCTCTTCCCATTGCAATTCGGCATCGTCAATGAAAGGATCCTCGTAATCGTATTTTCCGACTTTCCGGTTGATTTTTGTCTGCTGTGCTCTCCATTTTCGACTTTTAAGATCTTCATTATTTTCAGAACCACTTTTGGCTTCACTCTCCTTGGCATCCTTCTTGGACTTGTCTTCTATTATCTGAAGATCATCATCGCCTTCATCGTCATCGCCTTCATCGTCATCGTCAAGGATATCATCCATCATATCAATGGCGGATCTTGCATCTGGATGAATAGCATTCCAACCGTATTTGTCTTCCGCTAGCTTCAAAACATTGATCACTATCTCTGCTTGTCCTGGCTTCGGGTTAGTAGGATCTAAAAGTGGAACGTCTAAAAAAATGACCGGCGTTTTTTCACAGCCCTCTTTGCTCTCGGCCTCTTTGTTCAAGTTTCCCGGCTCCGCCAAATCTAGAAATGCTGGGTTGGGAAGATTCAAAGGACCGGTGGTGACCTTCTGCTTGTTGGTGGTTATGGTAGGATTGATAGGCAATTTATCTTTGATTGAGGCGGCAGTTTCAGGAGTCTTTTTCTTAACCACCTTCTTTGGTTCTTTTTTGGGTGCCTCAGGCGTTAGAATAGACGTGAACGGGATATTTTCCTTTGTCACCTTCTCCAATGCAGACGCAGTAGCAGCAGTCGGCACCAAATCCTTCTTGGGGTCTGCTTTTGCTTTCTTGCTTGTAGTTTCAGCCTTTGTAGAGGATTTCCGCTTCTTTTCTTGTTGCTTCGTGGCAGCAGCAGCCTGGTTGATTTCGTCACTGTTCATGAGAGAACTGATGGAAGTCCGGTTAAACAGGGCCTGCTTTGGGGCTAGTTTCGATTGCTTCTTAGCTTTGGGGTCAACAGTTGCTGGAGTGTCAGCCATTTGAAAACTTGTTTGGAATTGTGCAACAAATTCGTTTCGGAACGGGGCCACTGCTGCTGCAACCTTGTTTTCGGTTGGCTCCACAGCACTAGGTGGCATGGAACTCGATATAATTAATGGAGAGGCTGCTGGTTTATTCTGTAGCTCAATAGATGGCATAAGAGTATTTCTTGGATCCTGGGTCGTGTTTAATACCCTGACATTGGTTGTTTCTGGCTCCGAGGAGTCATCCATAATCTCAATAACCTCATCAGTTGCTGGTGACGCATAAGTCTTTTTTTGTGGAACATGGGCGGGGATGGGGTTTGGGGTCGGAGCAGTACTGGTTTGTTCCTTCCCGGCTTGGGTGGGAGGAGACGGTCCCGACATGACGGAGTAGGTAGTGGTTCGTACTGTTGTAGTATAAGAAAACGCGCAGCCGTATACTAAGGCCAGTGCCAAGACTGAGGCCGGCACCATTAGGCTATAGATCTCAACGATAAGAAATTGACAGAAAATGAGAATATCTTTCAAAGACCTTATGTTCTTGAAGTTTGGGGATTGTCTAGTTCGTATATTCTAGGAAGTTTCAATATATAAGGCTATTAAGCCCGGTCTAATTGTATAACATTGGTGTGGAAGCCGAGCTTGTTCAAAGTTAGGCATGTATCACTGCCGTAGCCCTCCAAACTGTTCATGGTCAAGTCACCGTTCCAGTAATCGGCGTATACCTTACACATTGGCAAGCCCAAGCCCAACTTATACTTGTAAGGTCTGGTGATCAACTGCTCGAGCGTGGACTTTTTTGTCTTGGTAGACACCTGGTTGATGTCAGCCACCGAAGTCTGGCCCAACCCGTTTTGGCTCTCCACAATCGACGAGCCTGCAGGCGTGACTTGCAAATTGGAGTACATTTGCAATCCAGGAATCTGGTGGAAATTGGACAAAGAAGCCTTGGCTAGGGTTGGACTTTTGCCGAACGACCAGATCGACTTCAACTCGTTATGGTTCATTCCCCCTCCTTCATCTGAAATACGGAACACCACATGTTTCTTGGAATCGATAATGGTAATCTTGATTGGAGGTAATTTCCTACCTTCTGCACCATGAGTTTTTATTGTGGCCTCGAAAGAGTTCCTCAATATTTCTCCAAAGAGATAATGTAAGTGAGGCACCATGAACGGGAAAGTGGCCAGGACATCACCATCCACAACCAAGTCAGGCATGTTTTCCTTGTTGGGGAAAAAGTCCGCCATGGAGTCTGCCACCAAATCGCCCACCTTCTGAAACTCCTCTTTGGCATTACAACTCTGAAAGATTTCTCCAATGTAGTCCGGAGGATTCTCTTGGTATGGGCGTTTCTTGTATATTTCCGTTAACGATAAGTGCTCCTCCACAATGACTCGTCTACTAATACGGGATCGAAGCATGGAGCTCATGAAACTATCCAATTCTGCCTGCGAGAGGTTTTCGGAAATGCTCAGTTCTAAAGCGCCCATCATTAAATGCGACAAGTTAAATACGTGCTGGTCCAATAACGTACTGATGGTCTTGCAAAACTCGTCATTTTCAGATAATGAGTTGATAGAAGGAATCTTGCGGAATGCATTGAAAGAGTGGTAATATGACTGGTAGATCTGTGCCAAGTGGAAGTTGTTGACCACACCAAAAGGTAATGTCTGCAAGTCCCTGATTCTCATGGCCAAACGGATAGGTAACTCCAAGCGGACAAAGTTTGCAGACGCCAAGATCTTCTGTTTGCTTAGTTTCTTACCGTAACCAGCCAACTGACGTAACGAAACGGGGTGGGGTTGTTTCTTGGAGTATTCGAGCAAAACCTCATTCTGATAGAAATGTTGTGGGGTTAGAATGCTGGAGAAGGAGGGGAACGCACCCAAGTCATTGACATGATGTGTGATGTTGTCATTTTTGATTAGCGAGAGAAATTCGGCTGAATGCTTCGGGATCCTCTGTGTCGCTTGATGTAGAGGCTTGCTGAATATCATTGCTGGGGTACTATCAGTGGAAATGTGAGTGTCTAGGTACAGACCTACGCACGTGACTCACACCTACCCAGAACAAGGTACCAACAACAAAACATAGATATGTCGGGATGTTCATAACTATAGTATTTTATAGAGATTGAAATGAACAAATTGGTGATTAACGTTTTGCTTTTGTTAGTCTGTAGAGAGCATCACTGACAACACCTTAGCATCTTTAGAGTCGCACGAGACTACTACCTTTATAATCCAGGGAACCAGATACAAGACCATTTCAATGCTTTCTTAAATTTCAGGTTTTATTAAAATTGGAAATTTGAGAAGAGATAGGGTATATTTAGATTGGAGCTTTCTTATTTATTATATAGAGACCTATGCGTATTAGGTGCCCCTATGGTGAAACCTGAAGCTTAGCTCTGGCAATTATACAGAAAAGGCTACTATCTCAGTACTAAGAAAAAACCGAATTGTTATAGCCATGAGAAAGTTAGGAAAAAACTTTTGAACCTTCTTTCTCTTTGTCTTTTCAGAAGTCATCAATTAGGGTCAGATTGTAAGGTGAAATGGTTACTGGTATTTCTACTGTTCCCTTGTTAATAAAAGGTCTACAAATAATGCACCATAATGTTTCTGTATGATGGGTTTTAGTAACTTCGTATCCAAAAATTTGTATAGCTTCTCAGGCTTTTTGATGTTCTTGATTTTGCCGAAATTTCTCTACGGTATAGAAGGTTTACTTTTAAGTTCAGGTGATCACATCTCCTCCTTGATTTATAAGATTAAGGTGTTGGACTGAGAAGAGTTACTGTCAGCAAATATTAAATACATATTTTTGTATATGTATTTCTGTATATAGTTTAAGGAAAACTTAGAATATCTTCCCAGGGCTTGCTAGATCCACCATGGATGAATCGGCCAAAAGTATGAACCAGCTCACATAAAGATGTCAAAAAATTGACTTTCGGTTGCGGCCATACCAAGGGCAGAGTACTGTTTCCCGTCCGATCAACGTTAGTCAAGCCCCTTAGGGCCACAGTGAGTAATGCAGTGGGAGACCATGTGTGAAATTGTGGTGCTGCAATCTTTTTTTTTTTTAATCAAACGCCATCATGAAACTACTACTAAAATAATCCAATTACCATGCTCTATTCTATTAAATCTTCAAGAATATTGCACAATCTCTCAATGAGGAATTTGCTTTTGCTGGTCTCGTGTATTCTGTTGAGGTAATGTTCTAGTGCTAAACAAGTAGAATTTTACCATCCTCAAACATTTAAAGGTAATTTCAAGTAATCAAAAACGTCATTTAAACGGTTTAGCCGAGATATCATGTACATTTTTAGTTGAATCGAGAATTTGCTTCGATGTTTCTATTTACCTGCATACAGCGCAAGTGGCTGGCAATAGAAGCCTAGTTTCGCATTCTAATGCCTTAGCAGCCAGCCACCTTGATCTATGCGCCCCAATTAGGAAAGCCCGAGGTCATCTTGCTCCGTTTTAGCTCTTCTCTTTATTGATTTATATTCTTTGTTCTAGCTCTTCCTCTCAAAGTTGAAACCAATTTCTTTCAAACTCTCCAAATCCACAAATCTTGTCCGGCTATTTTTAGATAAAGTCCGCTACGCACCATGAACGTGACCCGTACCGCTTACTACTCCTCTGACTACCTTCAGAACAAGCACGATTATAATTATAGACTGCAATCAATGGACCGAAGAACCCCGAAGTCCACACAATTGAGGAAATCCGCTCTGAAACAGCTACCTCCAATTCTGCAAGAAAGGGCCTTCATATCCCCAGAATTCGGTGCTCCTAACGACGTCATCGACAGTCAAAATGATTTGACGGAACAAATGACTCCAGCCGAGTTGAACCATCTCACAAAACAAGAGTGGGGAAATAGCCAGTACAGAGCAGCATACCAACAGTTGGCAGCGGAAAACGCACTTTCGGGGCGAGGTGTCATGACCCACCAAAGTTTCATGGACAATTTCTACAATCCACAACCACATGATCTCTACGAGCCTTCGATCCCTAATAAATACGAGGGCTACTATATTGATCAGAAGCGAAAACAAAACGAGGCTGTCGAGTTTCAGCCGGCTCTGTACACACACAAGACCTTTCAAAGGGTATTTGACGACGACGAAAAGCCTCGGCTCAATCCAATGGATGTTGTATTCCAAGATAAGGAAGACATGGAGTTGGACCGCAAAGCACAGCGTCCTCCTAAGCGGCTTTATAAGAATGTACAGCGGAAGCTAGCCAGAGAAAACTATGTGAACTACGACTACTTCAAGGAACAGCAGAAGGATAGGGCCGGAGAGCTGCGTCAGAGAACGAGACAATTATTCGACAAAAAGAAAGGACAGGAATCCCAGAACAACCAGGATGGGGCTTTCATCAAGACCCTGGTGCCTCGCACTGAAGACCCCGCAAGCCCTTCCAAAAAGGCCCCCAGCTTATTTTCCAAATTGAAGGGAAAAATGATCATAGATGACCGACCAGAAAACAAGGAGGTGTTCACGGATCAGGTAGATGACGACGACGACTCTACTGACGACGAACTAGAAGCGTGGATGGCTGAGCAGCCTGGAGCAGCAAATACCAGCACCCCCACACTTCGAAAGCAGATAAAGAGAAAATGGAGGAAAGCAAAGCGGAGCCTAGAAGATAACTATTTTGAGAACTACAAGCGAGAGATCGGGAACAGAGAGTCCAAGAAACTAAGGGAAAAGCCCCAGCCTCAATTACCGGAGAGTCCGCCAGCACTGGACCAAAGCAGTTTCAATCCTATATGGAATAACATTCTTTCGTGGGTTGTATACACGCCAGTGGAAGAGCCCAGTGAAAGTGATAAAATCGTGGAGATCTCTGACCAGAGTTCGCAACCCGAAGAAGAAGGTAAAAGATCTAAAAAGTTCAAGCAAAAACTACTTCAAGGATGGTCGAGACCGGCATCATTATACTCAAAGCCCGACGATTATAGACTCAAAAGTAGGAGTCGGGAGTTGGTGAAAAGCTCTAGGTTTGAAGAATGTGGGTCTGAGTATGAAGTTGAAGTCTCCGAAGATAGCGACTCCAACGAACGGCTATACTTTAACCAAGAAACCGGAGCATTGGAGCAGTACAACCAGAGTGCCCTTCAGGACATGAAACTGGCCCAAAGTGCACCCATACAAGTGGTGTCGCACCTCAACAAGCTCATCAAAAGCGTTCGGATAATGAAGATTTTATTCTCGCCAATCGACATAATTGCCGAGCAGATCCCAAGTCTTCAGTCTACGGTGATTGTTCTTGAGCTCATTATTTTTGTGTGGATATTATATGAGGTTTCCCTTCTCATTGATGCCTTATGCTTGGCCGTGAGGGCAGTGTGTGCACCCATGATCGCCATTGGAAAATTCATGAACAGAGTCGTATAGACTTCTGAAACTGGAAACTTCCCATCCATCAATTCACTGAAGATATCTTTTTCACCAAACATTTATAGATACATTTTTCTGAATTCATAAAGTAGCAGGTATTCTCATTAATTATACACAAGTCTCTTGGAGACCACCTCATGGCTTGACTGCGCGAAACCTACAAGCTAAATTCAAAGACGCTAAAATCAGAGAACGCATCTCCACTTCATTTCGCCGATGAACACCTTTCGAAGTAAAGCTTTGGTGAGAGCATGGCCCACCAATAAAATCAGATTTTCTACGCTTAGCCCAAGACTACAGGCCCAGAACCAAAAAGATGCACAGCCTACCGTGGATGGACGTAAGCTTAACCCAGAAGAAGCCAAGGCAGAGGCAGCCAAGTTGGCGTTGCGGTCTTTGAAAGATATGAAATCGCTCTTTTCTTCATCCACCGAGGAGGCAGACCAGCCAATCGATACCAAGCCCATCTTTGAAAATCCTCAGTTGTTTGTTAGCTTGAGTCTTCTTCACCAGGGCCAGGTGATCCAGGAACTCCAGGCCAAGTACGACCTGAAGTGGACCAAATTGACGCCGCAGGAGCGCCGTTTGGGATATTTCATAGCTTACGGTGACTGGGGGCCCCGTGAAAAGTTCTCCAACTGGAAGACTCAGGAGCCACCTTTGGATCTTCCGTTCGCCATACCTTCGCAGATAAGAAGCACGCAACCAAAGGCCCTGGACCAAATCCACAAGTTGAAGCCGGTCAATCTTGCCGAGACAGATGTTAGAAAAGAGCAGTTTGATACGTCGAAAACAGACCCGGTGACCAAGACATTTCTCTACATCACTGCGTTTTTCATATTGTTTGCTTTAGCTAGAGACAAGAACACGGGCGAAGCCGGACGGCCAGTGGAGTTTGTGGTGGAAGACCAGTACCTTAAGTGGAAGAAAGAACAGGAAGAGAAAAAAGAACAAGAGAGATTGCAGGAAGCCGAGAGGAAAAGACGCAAGTGGTATTATCTCTGGCTCAAGTAAACGAATTATGTATATAGATAATGTCACGAAAGACTCCCCACGATGTACAAGAGCTTACATCGTGCTCTCACGAAAAAAAAGGAACGGCTCGCCAAGACCATTCCTGGCCATTAGGCCTCTTCTTCATCTTCATCTTCATCTTCATCGTCCTCATCATCGTACTCGTTCCAACTAGTCTCCACAGTCTCACGCACCCTCTTGATGTACTGGGACCGGTGCTCCTTGTAGAGATTAGCAGCCTCCACATTTGCTGGCGACAGAATGTTGGGGTCATTGAGAAGCGACTGGATCGACGTCAAAATGCTCGACACGTCGTACGTCGGAGACCACCGGTTCTGCAAGATATCTAGACACAACTCCCCACTGGCGTATACGTTTGGGTGAAACATCTCACTCAAGAACTTCACCAGCGGTGGCTTGTTGGGGTACTGCTCATCGAATTGCAAGCCCAAGCGGAAAGTGCCGTCTTCAAAGGGCGTATCGCTTGGTCCAATAATGACGGCGTTCCATGTCATCACGTTATCCGGAACCGGTGACGCTGACACGCCACTAGGCGCATCCAGCTGTATTCTTTTGAAGTCACGCATAAGTCTTCTTTTGGCTGGAGTCGACATGGTGTTTATGTGTGAGTGAGTGAGTGTGTGGCGTTGGTATTTGAATGGGGCTGAGATAAACTATGCTGGGTCCTGCAGTTGTCGGAAATGTTCACTATGCGAGGATGTAAGGGTGCGAAGAGTAAGCTGCAAAGGAAAAACAACGGGATCCAAACTTGGAGGAATATTAAGCTGATTTTTTAAAGGAACAACTTGTTGATAGTTATTGAAGTTTAGACAACTGACGTACCGATAGTGGTTGGTGCCACGACCACGCGCGCCGGCATTCGATCGCCTTCCAAATTGCGAGTGGCAATTCCAGACACTGGGCCAAACTACGTTTCATTCGTTTGATTGAAATTTCTACACTTTGTAAAACATTCTTTATTAAGGACTATACCATTATAGCTCTCTAATCAATAGAGTACTCATCGAACACAAAGGGCCGTGAGTCAATCACTCCCTCTTGTAGACACCAGCAACAAGGCTCTCGACCTCGTCCAAGAGCTTGTCAGCATCGGCCTTGATCAACTTGAAGACTGAGTCAAGCTTCTCGGTAACACCAACGAACATTTCGTCAGCCTCCGTGTTGACCTCAACGGGTGCAGATCCGTACTCGGCTGAGCCAAAGAAGCTGGTGATGTTGTGGCCAGCTCCGTTGAAGGCCAAAATGTTGGGGGTTCCGTCCTCGGGAATGTCGGATAACTTGTTAGAGGTTGCAAACTTCACCAAGTTCTTCTTCATTTGGCTGGGGGTGATACCCTTGTCAGAGGAGAAAAACTCCGAGTCGGATCCTGGCTGCAAGGAGAGGAAGTAGGACAACAAACCACAAATGTGAGGAGAGGCCATCGAGGTTCCACTCAAGGAAGCGGTGGCAGTATCAGAACCAATGTAGGTACTAAGGATGTTAAGACCTGGAGCAAAGATGTCAACTGCACTTCCGTAGTTGGAGAAGTATGCTCTAGTGTCAGAGATGGTCGAGGCACCAACAGTAATGGCCAATTCAGCGGAGGCTGGCGAGGTGTTAGCAGCATCTTGGTTCTCATTACCAGCAGCCACAGCAAAGTGAATACCGGCTTTAACGGCTGCGTTGACGGCCAAGTCCAAAGCTGGAGATTTACCGCCACCCAAAGACATGTTGGCAGTGGAGCCCTTGAATCCCTTCTTGTTCTTCTTGACAGCCTCTTGATGAGACTTGGCTGCAAACTCCACACCTTTGACGACGTCAGACATAGAGCCAGATCCATTGGATCTCAAGACCTTGATACCAACCACCTCGGCCTTCTTTGCAACACCGTAGTCTTTGGAAGCGATTGTACCTGCGCAATGAGTACCATGACCATTGCCGTCGGTGTCGCTATCGCCAGATGGAATGGTGGCACCCCATCTGGCTCTACCTTCAAATTGCTTGTGGTCAACAAACACACCTGTGTCGATCACGTAAGCAGTAACACCTTCACCAGCATCGTTGTCGTAAAGGTACTGGTTGAAGTTACCCAAGGAGAGAGGTTGACGGTGGGAAAGTCTGGCCAAACCCCAAGGAGCGCTCTTTTGGACTTCAAACTCGTTGGCGTAGACGGTCGAGTCCTTTTCAACAAAAGCGACGTTAGGGTCACTGCGGATCCACTCAATAGTAGAGTCCAAGAAGTAACCACTGAATCCAGATAAGGTGTTTGCGATGTCAAACAGGTCAACGATTCCACCCTTGACATCGACTCCCTTAGTGGACACAAAGAATGGGTCAGATGGGTCAGCCTTGGCCACATCCTCGCTCAGCTTGGCAACAACAAGCTCTTGGTGGAACTTGGCTTGCGCAGAAGAAACATCTCCCTTGTACACCACAATGTACTTGTGAGGGATGGTCTCACGGGGGTTTTCGATAAATGGAGCTAATGCAGCAGCTGCAGAGTCCACTTTCTCCTTGACAGTCTCCTTTAAGTCCTGGGCCTTTTCGGCAACCACCTTGGCGGAGTCAGCTACACTGGCCTTGAGGTCAGACTTCATCTCCTCAAGCTCCGAGTTTTGGAACACGTCAATGACATCGTTGAGGCTTGGGATAAGCATACCATTGACAGCGCCAAGGGAGGCTAAAATGGAGAGAGCCACAGAGCGAGATAACAACATATCTCGGATTAAGGGTTAAGAGATTGGAAGGGCTCTTGGGTGGCAAAAGCTAAAAAGTATAAACTTTGTATTCGGGGATAACAGGAGTGTATGTGTATTCTTAGTATCGAATATCGCTATAAAATTCCGGTATGAGACCAATAGCGAAGGGGGGATAAGAATAAGGTTGTAAGGGGATAGTGTGGCGATACGGGGTTTAAATAGAAAAAGAGGAATGGGGGCGAGCGTCTGCAGTGCGCTCGCCCCTTCGGAAATTGCTTCTTGTGGCTGGACAATTAGGGGTGTGTGCAGGCCAGGGGGCATACCTGTAATCTGCTTGATCAGAAGAGTTAGCTGTTTAAAATGATGTTATCATTAAGACAGATGTTTTTTTTTTTTTGCGTTTCTAATCATTGTGATAGGCTTCTGGCCCGCAATGTGCCTATCTCATGGTCGGATTATAGTCTGCGGGAGAACCAAAATCCCTGCATAACCCCTTGGTAGAAAGGACGATAGAAATCGGAAATAAAAAAGATTTACTAGAAGTGCCTAAAAAATAAACACCAAAGAGCAATTAAAGAGGAGCAGAAAGTCCGGACTCGTTGCGAGTCCAAACCGTCCATAAATAGCATTAGGGTTATAGAGGCGACTGCGGTTACATCATTGATAAGATAAGGAGCGAGGTACGGATGCGCGGATGTTATGTCATGCAGATCCCCGCGCATTCTCCACTAACCACAGTTTTGCTCCTTGAACGCCCTCCTTATTCACAGCCTTGTAGATGTGAGATTTGGGGAATGCTCCTTCACTAAGAAGCACATCGATGTAATTTTTCTTTTCCTGGTTGCTTTGGTTGACGCAAAACCAAAAGGTATTTCTGTTTTCTTTCTTATTGTCGCCGTTGATCGGTAAGTGGGGATAGCTGATTGCAGGCAATAGTACTTCTTTCACACGCGTCAAGGCTTCTTGAATGCCCATTTTACCGCGACTAATGGAACATTCGGTGTTCCGACACCACCCATTTTCACAACCTTTGGTGAGTTGGATAACATACTTTCTCTCAATGCGGTTTTGTAGCTTGGAATTATCCGTATCGGGAAGCGTCAGATAAAGAGGCCCATAGCACGTGCCACACAACCCTAAGACATTATCTCTCTTATCATTCTCCAATAGAATATTGCTGCAAACCTGGTTCAAGCAAAGATTAGCAAGCTCCGCATCCTGGTCGCTTTTGACGATAGCGTGTATTTGCAAATGCTTAGTCATATCTTTGTTCCGCAAAACCTTGCCACACTGATAGCATTCAGCAGTACGATTGCCGCACTGACTTTCGTGATGAGTGAGATTGGCAAATCTGTCTTCATAAGTGGACTCTTCTTGGGGCACAATCAAATGACAAAAGAGGCACTCGGTCAATTTTGCAGGGCATTCAGTGGATTTGTGATTCTGAACCAAGTCAATAAAGCTTGAGTATTCCGTAGTCAGAGAGCACTGAGTGCAACGGTATGGGGTCTCATGCATGATCTTAGCATGTTTGTATTTAAAAATAGCCGAATTTCCATGAACAGTGCAACTCTCACAATGCCAATGACTGGCAGGGATTTTAATCCGAAACACTTCTCCACACAGACACTTAATGTTGTTGCGTTGGCAGAAAGCTTCATGCACAGTAAAATTGGCCGGATCAATGAATCTGTCGCAATTGGAGCATTGCTGGCCATTCACCACATCTTCTGTAGCTTTTGGCTCTTCTGTAGCAGCAGTTGTCAATGTAAACTTGACGTTTGCTTTTTCCGACCATGCAAAAGGCACAATGTATAGCCAACAAGCGGAATCAGTTTTGAACCTTTCGATGTGATTCGCAATCTGATCTACTCGGGTGTCTAGTACTATCGTCTTTATATCAGGTGCTTCTTCATCCTGCAACATCGTACAAGTATAGAAGTTTTCGAGTGTTAGTAACTTATCCAACCCAACAATCATGTCCACGTTGCATATTTCACCATCCGTAGCAAGCGATATGGTAATGAAGCGTTCAGTGTTCAAAAGATCCACCTTTAAAATACGTGGGACTTGAGAATCATGGAACGGTTCAAGCTCTAGCTCAGTATTTTCTTCCAAAAGTGGAACGTTTTCAATATGTGACATTGCAGAGTTGTGCCGCTGCTGCTGAGCACCCATGATGTCATCCAAAGGAATGACATCTAATGCTATATCAGTATCCACCACAATGACGGAAGATGCATTGGAGTCCTCCACAAGTAGAGATACCGTTTCTCTGGCCACAGGATCTTCGTAGTTGAGAGTTTGGCCCTTCGATAAGGTCGTATATGAGGTGCTTAGAAAGGACTCCAAGTAGTACTTCCAGTTAGTCACGTGAGGATAGAACTGAAGCGGTTTCAACGTAAGAAAAGTACCTTTTTCAACATTAGACAGAGTAGAACACGTGGCAGTTAAGCCTTTGAGCTTATTGTATACCTCTTCCGGAACATGGATAGTAAGTGGGGGAGCGGTGAACTCTTTCACGCCCACTAACAAAGAGTCATTCAAGGTGAAGATTAGGGGATGCGGTAGCTGAGGATTTAAAGCAAGAGCATCCAGCAAAAGCGATACTGGGAATATACACTTGTCTGAATATTTTGGTAAGGACTCGGATAAGACGATTTGGTACTCGGACATGAGGTGGATCTATGATTTTGCCGTTGTTCTATAGCGAGCGCGCATATACAGGCCGCTGTCCGTTGGTCTGTTGCAGCCAGACAGTCAGCCGACAGTCAGTAGACAGTCATTAGACAGTCAGTAGACAGTCAACCGACAGAATTGGTTTGAATAAAAAGTTAAAGTGAATGTAGACTTTAGGTTCCAACGGTTGGGTAGAATTAATGTAATTTTAGGTGAGCACCGAAGAGTGTCATTTAACAGGTACGTAGTCAGCGTTCAAAATCTTTAAGTAATCGGCCTTATACTACACATATCACAACAGACACTAAGCAGCTACACTTAATCAAAGTTATCATACTTAAGGATTTATTTAAGTACCATTATCAACCAAAAGTGATAATAATTAATGATGTCTGGATTGGTGGCTGGTGGCTGGCAGTTGGTAGTGCGTGGACGGCGTTCAACAAGCACCAATACAGACCTAAAATTTCTCCCACTTCCAGACTGATTCTCCTGGGTTCACAAGCTCATCATCGTTCTTCTCAAAGTAAACACCTTGGTCCCCACCTTGAGAAATAAGCACATTGAGCAAATACGTGAACTTACTATAGTCTTTCTGATCCCAGATTGCGCGAGCCTGCTCCAACACCTTTTCCTTAGGTACAGTTTCTTTCACCTCAAGCTTGACACCATGAGAATTTTCGTACTTTTCAATTACTTGTTTTGGAGTCACTACTCCAGACTGCACACGAACAATTTGGGGAAGCTCTTCTGTTGCCCTGGAAGCAATGGCTGCAACCACTCGGCCAATGTCTTTGATATTGGTGAAAGAAACAGACTCGTCAGGTGACCCCAAGTATGTGACGGTCTTATTCTCGAGATCCCCACCAAAATGGCCAATTCTTTCATACAACCATGGGCCACCAGCAAATAAACTGGTGACTATATCCACGGTTTTCACGCCCTGTTCACGCACCTTCTGCGAGTGATCATTCTTGAATTCAAGGAAGCCAGGGAGCACCTTATCAGCAGCAGCAATGTCCACGCCAAATTGAGAGGGAATGTATAATTTTGGCTGGATATGACCCACCAAGCCCTCCAAACCTGTAAAGGTCTTGGAGTTCGGATTGGTCAATGCAATCACCACATCAACTCCTTTCAAAGACTCGGCCACAGGTTTCCATTCTTCACTGATATCGCCTTGGACGTACTTAACAACATCCGTGGAATATTTGGAACCTGAGTCTCTGGTCACTGCAAGAATAGGAAAAGAGAAGTTTTTGTTGAATGGTTCGCTTTGGATGGCTTCCAACGTAGAAGTGCCTAAAGCACCATTAAGGCCGATGACTGCAATTGAGAGAGACATAGAAATTAAAAAAGGGTAGAGATTGGTAGTTTAGAATTCTTAAATTCTGGAATGATTAAAATCTGGAATGCTTGAATTCTTGACTTTTCTATTCTTCAATACCTCGATTCCATCTTTTTATACTTGAACATGTGGCGCTACTTACATCTGGTGTGAAGTGAGCCTCAGTTCGACGTGAGCCTCAGTTATCCGAAGTTAGTCGCACTACTGGGCCCTTGGCATCCACACAAGCCGCGATGATACACTACCGATACACCTTAGATATACATCATAGTCAATACCTATAAAGTTCCCTTCTACAAAAGACGCAGTTGAAGAGAAGTTGCATCACGTGACTGGTGACTTGTTTTAAGATTATGCAATATCTTTTTTATCCTTTTTTTTGTTCTTTTTTTTTTTTGTTTTATGCTGATTACCTAATCCTTACTTGTTCAATGTACTTATTGTTGGGAATTAGCGATGATGGTGTCATAGTGAGACACAGTTACATCGCTATTGGCTAATAACTCCAAGAGATAAGGGGCAGTGGTAGTCATAGTTGTTTCCCTTCGAACTGTTGAGATGAGTTACTAATGTATACTAGATGGTCTGTAGTATTCTGGTCAATGATGATACCGTTCAACCAAGAGCGAATGTTGGAAAATAGCACCGAATAAGAGCGCGCACGGCGCCCTAGGCTTGCAGGGCACGTCGCTACTAGTTTCCCCACGGTCAGTGAAGGCCGACTACCATGTATATAATGAGGCCTTCGCTACACCTTTCATTAGTTAACTAATCGAACATCTCTACCTAGGGAGACATACCAAGATGGCTCCCAGATCCAGACCCACCAGATCTCCTTGTACTGACATTGAGGCTCCGCCTATGTCTGAAGTAAACACTTCAACTCAAGTGTTCACTTATCTTGATGAAACAATGGGATCCGTATCTTATAGTCAGAAGAGATCTCTGGACCTTAAGCCATGGTTACTCTATGGGCCACCTGATTCCCCAGCATTCCTAGCTGAGCTGGAGTTAAAGAATTTACAGCGAACTCTCCTCTATATATACTTTTCCATCCTGGAATCCTTTTTCCTGCACCGGTATTCTTAATACGTCGTCTCTAGGGCAAATCTGATTCCTCCTGACGACAAGGTCCGGTTGTAATGCGGGGCTTCATGTAAGCGCCGTGTACTGCATGTAACATCTTGCCTGCACACACTAGTTAGCGCATCTTGCATATCCAACACTTATGCGCAGAACGTTTCTTTTGTTTTGAATGATCATAGACGTATGGATCTGTCGATCTTTTTGAAGATCTGTCAAGAATTCGCGAACATTGTTCGGCGAAGTCATCGACTGCATATAAAAGCAGACATACATAACAATGGATTTTGGCAGGCTAAGCTTCACTAGACAAAAAAATATTTTATGTGGAAACTCTTCCAAATATGGGTAAATATGATTTTTCTTTTTGTGACTTAGAAGCCTTGCTCTCTTCCTTACTCAAGGTTCCTCTCTCCGAGGTTTCATTTTCTGGTTTGTCATCTCTTAGGTGTATTTTGAATGCGCACGTGGTCCACCATACTGTAAAACCTTATAGGGTAACCTTTTGGTAGTGAAGGCTCTAAAAAATTTTCTATTAATATTCATTATATCCTTTGATCCTAGCTCTTATACCGTTCTTGTCCTTGGGTATTAAATCCTTCCTCGTCTTATGGCACTGGCCAAGATGTCAAATTACGAAGGCGTCCTGCACATATGCTTATAGTTTATTTAGATATGTAAGAGAAAAAGAACAAGAGGAACTTAAATAGACTCCGTGCAGGTGTAGGCAAAATTCTTCTAACCATGCTTCAAAAATATGCCCATATTTCTCATCGTTTTAAGACGGAATTTAACCCTCCCTACACATTATTGGTGAAACTAGCAGCACCTCCACCACTTCGAAGTGTCCTGCACAAGCCTTCTATCGGTCGCCCTAAAGAATCTTAGATCGCTGCAGCTTCTTCATCCCTTTCTTTATCCAAACATTCATTTCAGAGCACCTTTTTTTCATACCCTTCCATAAAAGTGTCTGTATATAGCAGCAGTTTATACGCTTTCTTGCATCAAACTATATAGTTCCTCCACGCTCGTTTCAAGATGTCCCAAATGTCTGTATTGGCCAGGCTAAAATCGCCAAGGCCCTTGGTGGCCATTACTCTCTTGACAATTCTTCTTGTCAATATCTACATCTCCATGCAGAATACCGAGTTGGTTACTCCTACTAATATGGGGCTCAACAACTCCATGGACTTTTCCAGTGAATATATCGAGTCTCTCCGGAAAGATATTTTGGAGGGAAAGAAAAATGAGTTGGTGGACGAAATCAAAAAAAGTCTTCACGACAAGTTATACCCTGAAATCGAAAGAAAAGTAAAAGCAGAGGTCGATGTTAAATTCCGGCCCAACTATGAGAAAAAAATCAAGGAAGATCTTGAAAAGTCCCTTTCGCTCCAGTACATGCTGACGTACAAGTTGGATTATGTCTTGATAGAGAATATGGCTGCAGAATACTTGAAGGATAATATCGAAACAATCAAGCAATTGTCACTTTTGGATCTTGCAAGTTCAATAAATTCTTTTTCAACTGATGGCTCTGCACTGGTTGAAAGTGCACTTAATGAGGTGGTATCCCGGAAAAAATGGTTTGAATTTGTTCTTCAGAATGTGATTTTAGATTCTGCTCCAACCCTTGGTCCATTAACTACCGAAGAGAAAGGAAACCTTATCAATGACTGTGGGTTCATCATCAACCCCATGATCTACGACAAAAACCACTTGTCCAGAGTACAACTTTCTTCCGAAAGAATGTCAGACTTTAAGAAGTCACACGGGAAAATCTTTCAGCATCTCAGTTTGATGGAAGCTCCCTCAAGACATATTTTTCATGGAAAGGGTATTATTATTAGTGGTGGTGGTGCATATATGGCCGGAGCCCTAGTCTCGATCATCCAAGTCCGTGAATTGGGGTCTAAATTGCCTATTGAGCTTATTCTCAATGACAACTCCGAGTACGACGAGTATATCTGTAAGGAAATGGGTTCAAAGTTCAACTTTAAGTGTGTCATCATGCAGAACGAACTCGGAGCAGAAATCATGGAGAAATTGAAAATCACTAAGTTCCAAGCCAAGGTCATGGGTATCCTCGCATCTTCTTTTGACCATGTGATTTGTCTTGATGCAGATAATATGCCACTCATCAACCCTGACGAGTTACTCACTTCTTCTGCATACTTTGAGTCTGAGTTCTTGTTGTGGCCTGATCTCTGGCATAGAACGATCCTGCCGTTGTATTATGACATTGCCGGAATCCAATCTGGACAAGTCGTGAGAAGGGGAGGAATCCCCAACTCAGATGATTTCATTGATTACTCCAAGAATGGTAATGAAGGAGTTCATTTCCATGACTTAGATGGTCTTCCTGATACTCGCTCTACTGAAACAGGGCAAATGGTGTTCTCGAAAACCAGGCATTTTAGGTCTTTCATCTTGGCATTATACTACAATGTCTACGGTGAATCCCATTACTGGCATCTTATGTACCAGGGCTCTCCAGGATCCGGAGACAGAGATACTTTTGTTCCAGCCTTACATGTGTTCCACGAGCCATATCATGTGGTTAGACAAAACACATGGTTAGCTGGGTTCGATCAAGCAGACGGCAGGTTCCAAGAAACCACTATTGTGCAGTATGATCCCACCAGTTCCTATGCTTATGAGACTGCGTGGAAGAACTGGCTCAAGTCCAAGAATCATGATCTGAGAATGTTACACTACCAGAATAATGACAAAACAAAGGATTTGATTGAAGAGTTCCGGAAACAAGACTCGACTCCCGCTGCTCCCAAGGTATTCTTCCTTCATATTCATAGACCCAAGATTAACTTTGTGGAGGGAACTTCCGAAACAAACTACTTTGACTGGGACAAGCAGAGGAATTTAGGCAAATACGGTCGCTACAAGGATGAGTTTGGGGATTCGGATTGGGAACTTAGATTTTATTCGATTTCTCAGTGGTTGGCTTGTAAGGGTATCCAGAGTGAGAACTGGTGGAAGTCCGTGAAGCGGGACCAAAAGGCTGCTTGCAAAAAGGCATCAGCCTACGTTAAGTTTCTCTTGAGTGACTCGAAAGACTCTAAAGCTCAAGCTTTCAAAACTATCGATATGAGCGAAGCATCTGCCATAGATATGGATTAAGTATTTCCAATCACTCTTCGTCATCAGTTTCGCCTTCACTTTCATCACTGCCAGTTTCAGAGTCAGTTTCAGTTTCAGTTTCAGTTTCAGTTTCAGTTTCAGTTTCAGTTTCACTGTCTTCACTTCCACTCTCTTCACTATCTTCATCTTCGGAATAATCATTAACGTCTTCACCGCCCTGGACGGTAATTTCTTCAATGATCACGTCAAAGCCCTGGGAGGTCAAAAAATTATTGAACTTTTCACACTTGGCCGCAGGGACCGTGGTGAAAATCATGGAGGTTTCTGCTGAAAACAATGGAAGGAAGTACTTCTTCAAGACGTAGATGATATCGTCTTTCGTGAAAGAATTCAACAGGGCCAAGAAAAGTTCGATATAACGAGATCCTCTCTTTTTGAAAATCGTATCGATGATACTGTTCATTCCTGCGTCATAGTTGTTGGCCTCGTTACTGGCCAAAGAGCTGACAATAGCTGCGACGGAGTTATCAAGACTGATTTGGTCGATTTCAAGCTCACCATTGGCGTATTTTGTAATGAGGTCTTTGGCCACAATCCATGATTGCTGACTGTCCGCTCCTCTGTAGACACTGAAGGATAAATATCCAGACTCAATCAACCTCTTTACGTTAGCTCCGTATGCAAGCCCAGTACCTCTGATGGCTCTCCAAAATGGACCCTCCGGTACCTCTAAAAACTCGCTAGCAAGAGCTATTTTGAAGATATCCTCATCCAAGTAGTCAGTTGGGATCGGGGTCACTGCAATCAAGTGGGAACTGTCACTAGCTGGTCTTGGAAGTATGAAGGCTTTTTTAGAGCATTTCTTACCAATGTCAGTCTTATATTGGAATGACCTAGGGAATTCTGAAAGTGAGAATCCTGCTGCAGATGACGAGCTTGAGAATTCTTCTGTGAAGTTTTTCCAAGACGAAACAGGCTTCTCCAACTTGGAGCATCCACCCACGACGAAAACCTTCATGTTTGATACATTAAACAAGCACTTGCGGATCTTGTCAAGATCTTGTTTAATTTCATCGAACTTTCCATTGTTACACTTCTGGAGTAATTCCTTGTAGAACTCCTCTGTATTGATGCAATCCTGGGCCTTTTTAAGTGACGAGTCGTTGTAAACATTCCTGTATTTCATCGAGTACATCATGTGCTCGTCTCCTCTCTTCTTGTCTGGCAATGAGTTGATGATCTTCTCAATGAGAACCTTGGTACGCTCTTTCTCAAATACAGAGTATTTCAAAACATTGATCAACCATTGGATTGCCTTGTCATACTTCTCTGTTTCGAACATAATTTTGACGCCAGCAAGTTCGGTAAATTGGTCTTCAATGCCGTTATCAAATTGGAACTCAATAAGGTCCTCGTTGATTTGAGCAACAACCTCGTCATACGGTAAGTAATCTCCATTTGGAATTTGAATGGATAATGAGAAAATCTCCTCAATCAAAGAAAAGTATTTCAAGAGTGGAGCTGGAACATGCTCAGGAGACATAACCAAGTGTACCGTAGCAAAGTTCGACTTGTAGTCCTGGTAGTGCAAGTATAAAGGCAAATCTTCCACTGCATCCTTCTTGATATTCTCGAACATTAAACCAGATGTTTTGTAGTCAGAATAGTCATCATTGTTGGAGCCGGCTCTGTAGGAGTCAGTTTTGATGAACTGAATATTGGAGGGATCTGGCCTTCCAAACTGAGTCAAAAATTCATCCGGAATAGGGGTATCATTCTTCTTCTTTGCCAGCTCGAGTTTTTCGGTCAACTCAGCCAACCCATCGGGACCATACTTTTCCCTGATCGCCTTGAGACGTTCTTTGCCGTCTTTCTTCATTTGCTTGTTCAACTTTTGACAAGGTTCAGCAAAGCTGGTGGCCGATTTGTTGTTCACAAAATTTTCTTTGATGAAATCACACCACTGCTCAGCTGTCCATTGGGCTAGTACATCGTACTCTTTCAAATCTCTGGCCCAAGCAACTAAACTTGACCCATCCTCTTCGCCGTAGATGAAGTCCAGGATAGCAGTATTGGAGAAGCCGGATACTTCTCTCTCGGTGTTGGCAATATGCTTCAATCTTTGTTGCCCGATGACTTGTCTCATGTGTTTCAAGTCGAAGTTGGATGGAATGGTTTGTTCGTGAATCAAACGTTGAACCTCGCTATCCACAAATTCCAAGGACTCGGTAGGAACTCCTCCCACGGAAAATACCAAGGCCGTCCGAATGAAGTCGTCGGTACAATATACAATTTCGGTGGCTAATGGCTTTTTGATCTCCACCAAGTTCTTGTTCAATACGGATATTGGGGAGTCAGTAAGATATGCGCCCACCATGTCCACTGCCACTTTGCTAAGAACGTCTTTGCAGTCGGGACCAATCCATGCGATATTGAATTCAGCCATAGACTCATCCTCATCGGGGAACGTGGCCTTGGTAACAATCTTTGTCTGAAGAGGCAAGTCGGGCACGGAGTCCACGAAAGGTCTCTTTTTGACAGTGGTTGGAGCGAGTTGGTTATCAAAGTCAGACATGACCTTCAAGAGCTCGTCTTCGTCCACGGTTCCGTTGATAACAACACAGACGTTATTTGGACGGTACATTTGTTGGTGGAAGTCACGAATCTGATCGTTGGTCAAACTGCGCAATTCTGACATGAGACCACCGGTTTCGGAAGAGTAACCCGAATCCTTCGCATACATAGATTTCTGCAAGTTCATATAGGCAATGAACCAGCTCTGGGTTTCTATACCCTGCATTTCCGAAAAAACCACACCCTTTTCCTTTCCCTTCCCGTCGATATGGTACACTTCCGTTAAGCAAGCTTCGTCGGTAAGTGTTGGGTTGAACAAGTGGTCCAAGTAAATGGGAAGTAATGTTTTGAAACCCTCCCAGCCAGCAGTATTGAGAGTGTACACAGTCTGGTCAACACTAGTCCATGCATTGGTGGAGGAGAAAAAGCGGCTGCTCAAACTATCCAAAAACCCTTTGTAAGGGTACTTTTTGGAGCCCATGAACACTAAGTGCTCCAAGGTATGTGGGCATCCCGAGTCGTTTGCAATCTCTGTTGCCACAGCAAAATGGCCCTGTACTATTGGCGACGGGTGGTCAATGTACACCAACTGCAAGCCAGTCCGAGACGACTTCCATTTAGTGATCTTAGCGGGGGCATACGCCACCTCGAAGGAGACTTGGCGTGTGAAATTGCTCATGGAAGAGGTGATGGATATGTGATTGATGTGCGATTTTTAGTGCGATGTTTTGTATAGGAGGATAGGACCACCAGAGTAATGGCGACGTCATATATATGTGCACAGAAAAAGCCCTTGTGACCCTTGATATCTGAATATTACCAGTTTCGGCCCAATCATTCCAAACTAGAACCCAAGGATCTGAAAGACAGGATCAAGAGTAGGACATGGACAGCTTCAATAACTAGTGTTTGCAGCAATGCGGCCCCGACAAGCACACGGATGCATGGAGATGCGCTAAAAAAACGAGACAATAGGCGAAAAGATGTGGATTCAATCCAAGCCAGCTACAGTCACCAGAGTCTACCACAAGCCAAATAATCAAATAATCGAAATAGGCTGAGGAAATCAGATACTCAAGTAATCAAGTAATCAAATACTCTGGTAGTTAATTAAAATGCGAAATTATTATAGTGAAATCTTACTAAAGGTTGGGCGTAGTAGTGTGCGAAATGACTTATATTAAGCTTTACAACTTTATCACTGGCACGCGATTTCACGACGAAATTCACTTCGGTACCAGTACATGGGCATCTCTGGCAAGGCAACCAAATAGTGACTCCATAACCTAGAATAATTTTTTTTTTTTTAATAATTCATTGGATCCCTCCGTAATGTACAGGAATCTATTAATTAGAGGAATTTTATTATGGCGATCATATTCACATGGCATAGTGTATATTCACGATCTTGGGCTCACAGACTCTCGGCTGTCTACTCCTACTGGCCTTGAGCGCGTCTTTTACACCCGTGCACCGCAAGCCTACTTGTTTACAATCTTCATCGCGGGCTTAGTTAACACAGGACACCAGCCAAATTCTTCATCGTATGGATCCACAACCTGGGGGCTCTCTACCTCTTCAAGAGCACATCCGACAAGACTATGGGCTTGCTCAGAACCATATTCTCCCGCATGAGGAAGACAACACCTTTGCTCCTCCTGCCTTGAGTGCATACGGCATAGCCCTTCTAGGGGACCTGCTCCGAAAGCACGCTGAAGAACCGCTCAGGTCGTCTCTCAAAACGAAGTTGTCCGTGCATTTCCAAGATCTTTCCGAAAAGTCGCCATTAAATTCCTCGCCTGCCTCGAAAAGTCAGATCCTACCGCAGGAGGGTTCCTCCAGTTCTACCGTTGCGAATACTAGCAATGTCACTTCCAATAGTAATGTGTCAGACATCTCCAATATAAGCCACGCAAACATTAACTCCAGCATCAGCAATCACAACCTCAGCAATACAAATCCTAATAGCATCACCACGCAAACTGGGAGTCCGCGCAACGCTGGAAATCTCTCTCTCTCTGCATCTTATTCCTCAGACCACTTCCTGGATGCAAAAGATTCTCATCTACGATTAGAGCCCTCCTCAACAACATCCAAAAAGGACTCCTCTATCCCCCTAGATAATTCCAGTATTGCGGCTCCTGCTGCCCCTGGTGGGTCCGCATCGGCCTCGATTACTACAAAACAAGTCAAGCGATCCCGGCTTTCGCGCCGCTTCAAATCCTTGGGTCCTCCGAAAAGGGCTTCTGATGTTGAACTCGAACAGAAAAAGCTTCTGGATGTTTTAGAGAAGGATGACCTGCGTACTGGTTCCAAGGATAGCGACGAACACTCGCATAGTCATGAATCATTGGATCCTGATCCTCGAACTGCCAATTTTTCAAGCGTCTCGGAGATGCCCAAACTTTCAGATCGTATCCGTGATTATAAATCACTGCGGCTGTCAAATGGAGACTACAGCTATAGAAGTGTCTCTGATAGCATCGTCCTGAGTGAATCTCCAGCCAAACGAGCCGTTTCTGGTAATTCTGAGTTTTTCAAGAGTTTAGAAAGACTCAAGAATAGATCGCCTCATTTATCTGAGCTTGGTCAAAATTCAAGCAACCGGCTCCTGGTCTCGAGTCGCCAGTCAGAAGTGTCACATTCATTAACGGCTTTTGATTCGAGTTCACGTGCTCCACTTAACGAAAAGTCTCCTCAATACTTGAACGCTGAAAAGCCTACCGATTTTAGGAAACCAAGAAAACCCAAGTCCCCTTTGCCCGTTCCGGTGGAAAGTAAAGCGCCTCCTTCGAGTGCAACAAACACCCCTATGGCTTCATCCGCTATGAGTTCAAGAAAGCGTCAATACGACCCACATGTTGTTCTTAACGAAGATCCCAACCGGAGAAAAGTCATCTACGTCAACTCTACCCAATATGAGAAGCTAGAGCTTTTGGGCAGAGGAGGTTCTTCCAAGGTCTACAAGGTTCGCTCTCTTACAGACAAGAAGGTGTATGCCATCAAAAAGGTTTCTTTCGACCAATTTGATGAAGCATGCGTGAAAGGCTTCAAAGGTGAGATTGATCTCTTGAAGAAGTTGAGGGATGACAACCGAGTAGTGTCCCTACTCGACCATGCTGTGAGCGAAGGGTCCATTTATTTGGTTATGGAGTGCGGCGATCTCGACTTAGCCCATGTCTTATCCAACAAGCTTGCTTCTGGAAAAAGTTTGGATATGAATTTTGTGCGCTTCCATGCCACTGAAGTTCTTCGGTGTGTTCAAGCTGTTCATAAGGCAGGCATTGTGCACAGCGATTTGAAACCAGCAAACTTTCTTTTCGTCAGGGGGACTTTAAAAATCATTGATTTCGGCATTGCTAACGCTGTCCCAGACCATACGACCAACATTTATCGCCAGTCTCAAATCGGAACACCTAACTACATGGCACCGGAAGCTTTGATTGAGGCAAGCGGTGGGGCCAGTATGAACAAGTCATCGTCGTTCTGGAAAGTGGGCCAGCCATCAGATATCTGGTCCTGTGGATGCATCATATATCAGATGATCTATGGTCGTCCACCCTATGGCGCTTTCTCTGGCCAACAAAGGATTATGGCTATAATGAATCCCATGGTCGAAATACAATTCTCCAGCAAAGGTATAGACGGAAACCGGGTCCCCGAGAGCTCAATTATTCTAATGCGCAAATGCTTGGAAAGAAACCCTAATAATAGATGGACCGTGGAGGAGTGTCTCAATTGTGATTTTTTGAAGCCCAAGGCCGTGAATAAAGCATTCTTGAAGGATTTGGTATATTCTGCGGTCAATTATGGATACAACAGTAAAGATTCTGGCAATCTTACTGATGAGATATACGATAAACTCGTTGACACTGTCCTCAAGCAAATAGAGGACCTAAATTTTGCATGAACAATACATATTGAACGTATTAATGGTATTACAACAAGTAGTAACGTCGAACTTTATATGTATTTTGCGATTCTAGGCTGTATTAGCGAGGGCCCAACTTTTCCAAAACTCTTGAGCCCTGCTCCTCCCATTCCTGCTTGGATATCCACATGTGGTCTTTCTCGGCCATGATGTTGGCTAAAACTGCACCTCCAATGAAAACCATGTGTCTCCTCCTTGGGGGATCTTCGATTCTGACCTTGAATTTATCTAACCTGGATGCATCTCCATGCAACACTCTCGTCAACCACAACTGCTTCATTTCCTTTTCCAATCTCGAAGGCAAGCCCGGGTACATGGAAGAGCCACCAGATAAGACAATGGCTTTGAACAAAGACGATCTGATGTCGACATCTGCAGATTGAATAGTGTTGAATAAAGTCTCACCCACACCAGCTTGTTCAACATCCACCAAGTTTGGCTGGAATAAGCACTCGGGAGCCTCAAATCTCTCGGAGCCAACCTTGATCACACGGCCATCAGGCAATTCGTAGGACTCGACCAAAGTAGTTGTTTCATTTGCCAACTTGGCATCCAATGCCAAATCGCAAGACACATAACAGAGCTTTTCTTTAATTTGACGAACCGTCTCGAAATCAGCTGTACGGTTGAATGCATATCCACGGCGCAATAACAAGTTGATCAAATTCCGGGTCACGTCACGGCCCGCAACGTCCAATCTCTTGGTCAAGTGGTTCAACACCACCGACTCATACACTGGCACAATGTGAGTAACACCATCACCGGAGTCCACAACAACTCCGGAACTCAAACCTTGAGCATACAAGGCCAAAACAGCTTGGATGGCAACGTAGACCCCGCCAAACTGGTATTTTTCAAACATAACGTCGCACATGGTCTCTCTATTCTTTAAAGGATTCATGGGAGGTTCCGTCAATAAGATTTTCTTATCTTGAGTCTGGAGTTTCATTCTCTCATAAAAAGCATAGTCCCATAAATGCTCCATGTCCTCCCAGTTCTTGATGATACCATTCTCCATGGGGTAGGATATCTGCAACAAAGATCTGACCTCACTGGCCTCGGAACCACACATAATATCCTTGATCTCAATGTTGTCCGGGACCAATGTGTTTCTTTCTTCAGCCCGCAAGATCGGTCTGCCCACCAAAGATGGGAATGTGTAGTCGGGGAAGTTGGTACCAGCCCTTCCTATTTTAACAAAACCTGTACCTTGGTCAAGAACTAGCAGTTAGTATGTTGAAAGAGAATAGGTATTGAGCCGCAGGAGAGACAGCAAAAGACAACGATTAAGGTTTTGAGCATATGGCTCTTTACATACCAATTGGCGCCTCGTTCATGTTGTTTGGTGTAGTCTATAGGAGTCGTTGAGGCGCAACATTTGAGATAGGTGGGGTGCTGCATGCAGGCCCCGAGCATAGCTCCACTGCGATACTACTGGCACTTGGACTACACATATAGACCCTTCATAAGCTAAAAATTATAATATTGTCTGTCTATCCCTGAATCGTAGGAACATGGTATGCGAACGTAAGGTATGACGTGTGGGTCTTGATCTCCGACTCAATCTTGGTGACTTGCTTCCACTGGAACTGCTCGTCTCCCTCTTTGACCCGGATTCCCTTCCCGAATGGGTTGAATTTAGGCATCTTCTCGTAAACCGTACTTGCCTCGGGCAGTGATTCGGCCTCGAGCTCGGACACAGACCGCTTGACGGCTTCCGGAGTCGCCGAATCGCCATTCTCTTCTATTTTGACTTGTCTTCTGCCCTCTATGCCTTGAGACTTTCTGCCTTGGATCTGTTTCAACCGTTTAATGACGTCGTGAACATCACGCACCATCTCCTTCCGGGCCTCCCACCGACGGCCGGCAATCTCCACCATTTCAATATCTGTCCAGCCGTTTTGCTCCAACGCCTCGATTGTCTTGTCTACTTGCTCAATGCATGGACTGAAACAACAAATACCGACCCTGGAATCTTGTGATATCACGGACGGCAAGTTGGGGATGGCCGTCCATGGAGCAGGCAAATCGAGAAACACTGCATCACAGGATAGTCCGTTCTTTTTGGCGAACTTCTCCGGGAGATTGTCGATTTCAAAGCCATCGTGACACACATCGCGATGGGTAATGAGCACATTATTATCCAAGAGACCATGTTCTTGTAATTCTCGCTGGGCCTCTAAGAACCGAGGCTCGTGGAATTCGTATGTGAAAAGCCGGCCTTCGTCACTCAAGGTCCTGGCGAATGCATGCGTGAATGAAGCTGAGCCTGTACCGGCCTCGATGACTCTAGACCCACTGGTGATGCCCAATCTCTGGATGATATAGGAAGAGTCCGGCGTGTATACGATCTGGGTTCTATGTGGTAATGAAACTGTCCATAACTCGGGGCTTGGATGGAGGAGGTGGACGAACCCTCTGTCCTTCAAGCCTCCCATCTGCGTACCATACTTCATGCCTATCATTCTGTCATGGTCGAAGTTTCCAAACCGGGTATTAAGAAGCTCGCCTTTTTTGACGGTGATGGGCTTGATCAAACCTCTACTCACAAACGCAAGCACAAGGTCGCCCTCTTCTATGTAATCCTTGTACCGGTAGAAAGACATGGGTGTGTAGTAAGCGAGATGATCTCATCGCGAATAACGTTGAGGCATGGGTTTTTTCGGGTGCACCATGGTGTTGTGGACAGCTTACACTAATGACTCACTTTTCGTGGTATCAAATTTTTTTAATGGATGAAGTGGTTTGAGAATTGTCATTCGATACTTTTGGATTATTTCTTTTTTTTTTTTTTTTTTTTTGATTTGCCATTTAACGTGTTCATAGTGGACTAGTAAGCGCATTTTGCAGTTACCTCATAGCTTGGCAATTCCCGCAATTTAAGGTAGAGTCAATATCAAGCAGGTCCAACCCATACTTAAATGTATGATTCCAAGCTGACAAGTAATTTTTCAATTTTTTTTTCAATTTTTTTGAAGCTATACTATGTTAAGAGTTTTAGACTGGATCCTGATAATTCCCTATAAATAAGATGAATTTATAGGGCATTTGCTATTGGTGCTATTGCTATTGGTGCTATTGTTATTGGTGTTAATGGCATTTACTTCTGTCATGCTCATACTGGCATTACACTGAGACATCTGATCACACTTGAAACCCGTACTCACTAAGTATGCATCAGAAGTATACATTATCATTTACACTATAGAAAAAGCACCCAAAAACCAAAAAAAAAAAAAAAATCTCTTCAATCCAATTCATTACTCCTAGCATGATATATGTTAGGGTCCTGTCAAAGGGCGTGCGCACACCAATTCGGTCGCATGAAAAAATCAACCTCTCAACCCCAGCCAACGACAAACAATAAGCCGTATCAAGAGAATGTCGGCTATAGCGCAAGACGAGGCGCAGTTCCCGCGCCAATCACATAGTCAAGGGTCCCAACGAGAACAAAGCGGCACAGGCTCCGACTCCACCACCTCCAATGCAGAGGACTTATACTTGGAGTCTTATGCTTTTACTACGGCAGCAGCCATTGTGGGCTCTGTCGACCGTAAGATCTTCGTCTCCTTAAGAGACGGCAGAAATGTGTTTGGAATCTTGCGGACATTCGATCAATTTGCCAATTTGGTTTTACAAGACACTATAGAAAGAATATACTTGCCCAAGAAGGACGAGAACAGCCCGGAGAGATTTGCAGAAGTGCCCATTGGCGTGTTCATGGTCAGAGGAGAGAACGTTGTTATGTTAGGTGAACTAGATATAGATCATGAGGATGACCACCTCTACGAAAGAGAGCAGGTCTCTTTCCAGGAGGCGGACAAAGAGCTCAAGCGTCTCCAGAAGGAGAGGGTCAAGGAGGAGAGCATAAAGGCTAAGAACTACTTGAAGCGTGGTCTCGTACATGACTTTGTTAAAGCGGACTTGTACTAAAACAATTGTGACATATTTTTTTTATTTCTGCATAGATGCTAACGATACTCCCATGAAATCTCCTGCTCCGTGTAGCTGCCTAGAAGTTGCACTACAATTTCGCAACCTCCATCACCCTCTTGTCCAAGTGGTTGTAGTACTCGTCCACCAATGGAAACTTCTTGTACTCGTTTCTGGCCAATTGCCCCAAATGTGCTTCATCCGGCCCGTCCGCGATACGTAAGGTTCTGGTCATGGCATATGCTCTAGCCAACTCTGTATCTTGAGAAACACCTTCTGCTCCGAACATTTGAATGCCCCAGTCCAATAAGGCCAAGATGGTTCTTGGGGTTTCAATCTTGGCCATGGCGATTTCCTTCATGGCACTTTTAGCTCCTCCTAGGTCAATCTGGTGAGCGGCATTTAACACAAGAAGTCTGCATTTTTCAATGTCAATTTTGAACTGAGCAAAAGCATTCAAAAAGGACTCTTTCTTTTTAAGAGGCTGTCCGAAAATAAGCCTGTGGTTGGCCCGATGGGCTACTTTCAACAAGGCCTGTTCACCGACACCAATGGTTCTCATACAATGGTGGATTCTTCCCGGGCCTAATCTGGATTGGATGATCTGAAACCCTCTAGATTTCTTATACAAAATCTCCTGACCCCGGTCCTCGTCTGGAACCTCGAAGTTATCGAACACCACTTCACAATGGCCATGGGGCGCATCATCGTAGCCAAAAACAGTTAAAGGTCTGGTCAAACGGGCCTTTCCAGACTTGAGGGCTTTTTTCGAATCAATTACCAAGACAGAGTGGTTCAAATATGGGTGTTTCCCCTCATCGGTCTTACACATGACCAACCATACACTGCAATGGGGGTCACCAGCACCGGAAGCAAACCACTTGACGCCATTGAGGACATAATTCCCCTTTTCGTTGACCTTGGCCGAGCAGGAAATATTCAAAGCATTGGAAGATGAAGTTCCTTTTTCCGTCATCAAGAAGGCCGAACGAATCTTTCCATCGAGGAGTGGCTGTAACCACTTTTTCTTTTGCTCTGGTGACCCGTACCTAGCAAGAATCTCCATGTTTCCTGTATCAGGAGCATTTGTATTTGTTGCCGTTGGAGCAATAAGCGAACGGCCCAAGTACTCGGCCATGATGCCGTATTCTAAATTGGTGTAGCCTCCTCCCTCAGCATAAGCATTGGAAAGGAACATATTCCAAAGACCCAACAGACGGGCTTTCGCTCTGAGCTTGTCTACAATAGGAGGAACTTGGTCCCAACGCTTGGCCGGATCGTCGGGCATTTGGTCCAAATACACTTGGTCTGCGGGGATACAATAGTCATTGACAAAGTCCTTGGTCTTCTGAATAGCCTCCAAGCCGCGAGGCGAGATTTTGTCCAAGAAAATTGCAGGGATATCGTCTTTCACTGAAGTCATACTGAAGAAGAAGGAGGAGAAGCAGATTCACGATTTAGATTTTTTAAGCTTGTTTTCTATGCGGTCTTCCCCACATTTCCCATGCATGAGACTTTCGCACCAATCCCGAGATACCGAGTACGGCCAAGAGGAGAGCCAGGCCATAAATATAGAATGAAGATCAGCTCATATTCTTCAGCATATAATGTGAGACATGAAATAATCTTATTTAACAAAACGTATCTAGCACAAAATATCTATGCTATGATATACAGTACATAATTAGGAGGTTAGAATGGGCACTATTGTCTTGGTGCTTTGGGTCTGGTTATTGAGTGCACTAGAGACTGTGAGCACTGCGCAGTAGTACTTGAGTTACTATTCCCAGCCATTGGAACATTCACGCTTGGAATTACTTTTAGTTTCTACTAATTTCAAAAAAAAAAAAAACTAAAAAAAAAAAACAATTCCTATAAGAAGCTTTTGTTTGGGTAATAAGTTGAGTTATCGAGTATAGAAGTTGTAGAAGTAGTCCATAGAACTAGTACACCTGTAGATGTTAGATCCACTATAAAGTAGGACACTACGTATAGGGGTATTTTGAAGCCTACGATATCCGATCCTAACAATGGATATTGCAAACGCCGTTCCTGGCCACCGGCCATCAACGTACAAAGTACCTTGATGCCCTTTTCGAATATGCCAGAACAATCATCATCATTGTTCTACAAGAGAGTTTTTTGAATGCCACGTCTTCTCTCAAGTTAGATAAACCGCCTCGGTCCCTCAAGAAGAGGAACTATCAACGAATACAAGTTTAGGTCAACAAACGTTAGTAAAGAAAATGACAGTAGACGTAATGTACTTGTTAGATCCGCTAGGTAGCTCTCTACTACGACTATTATATCAGGATATTAAAATTCATACTGATTAAACAAATAATCATTCTTTGAAAATTTTATTGTCAGACACTCTGTATCAGTCTGGCTGTCACATCAACTTGATACCGTCTTCACATAGATGTACTGCATGTTCATGTGAGTGCATATAAGTAGGGCAGATGAAACAGTGATTGAACCTGTAATCTGCAGAAACAGTCTTGGGGTTGTCTAGCGCTCGTCTAACTCTGGTTATTGTCTTGGTGAAGACAGTGTCGGTAAGAGAATGACGACGGCGAGAAACCGGACATATAAGAGGCGACGAGAATATTCTTATAAGATATTATCAAAACAGCGGTGTTAAGATGCAAGGATCTCTGAGTATAGTTTAAATACAGATAAGAATAAAAGTGATGAAGATGAATATTAAAGGTTTTTGAACTATAGGATGTCATTGGGGACGAATGACATAATCGTTCCAGATTAAGAGCTTGGGCAGTAAAGCTCAACAGTCTTCACATCGATGTGAGTATTAAAGGTGGAGTATATGCCGGATATGGTATATATATAACTAGTGCTCATCTCCTTCCTTATAAGCCATCAACCGAAATAATACTTAAGGTGCTAGAGATGACTAGAAGACTCGCCAGTATTAATGGTAGTAGTATTCTTAGTACTAGTATAACTTCCACAACAGAAGAGTAAAGTGGAAGTAATAGAGGTAGTAGAAGTAGTAGTAGTAGAGGTAGCAAATATTGAGGTACTAAAATATTGAAAACAGAAGTGGGGAAAAAATTAGTTACAGGTATTAGAATGAAGTAATCAAATCATAAAGGAATTGGACATGAAGAAAATGGATGATGATTATAGAGACCAGTATAGTGTGGTCTTGAAGATAGGCCTGCGGGATCTGGAAAAGGTGTACGGATGTCGAAGGTGTACGGGTGCGGGTTCTCGCCTTTGGCCACCAACTCGCCTCACTCACACCATAAACCGTACGCCATGGCTGAATTCGAATCGGACGTGCCCACCATCCCTGACTACAGATTGTCGGAAAAGCAATTCCTTTTGCTACAAGGCCCCAGTAACGCTGGCGAGATCAAGGCCGAAATCCTTGCCGCAATCAAAGAGCACCACTTGGCGCCTTACTACAAGTACTTGACCACAGAGTACCCCAAACTCTTTCCATTGGACGAAACCTTACTCAAAGAACTTTCCGCCAAGAACACAGAGGAAATTGCGGCTCTTGAGGCCAAAATTCTGCAGGCTGAAAGCGAAGAGGAGACTGATATTGACTTGGTACAGAGCGTCACAGAGCTTGCCGAGTACTATACTCGGATTATTGACCGTACTAATGCTGAAACCACATACACCAAGTTGCTCACGCTCACCCAGAGTACTGGGCTCAAAATCGACGTGTTCTTGACTCTTGTGAGACTAGACTTCTTCTTCAACGACTACCGTAATGTGGCTAAGCATTTGTTGGAGGTTGAGTCTTTGATCGAGAAGGGTGGCGACTGGGAGCGCCGAAACAGATATAAAACATACCAGGGTATCTACCATATGTCCACGCGAAATTTCGAGGATGCTGCCTCGCTCTTGATTGATAGTTTGGCCACCTTTACCTCCACGGAATTGTGTACCTACGAGCAAGTCGCCCAGTACGCCATCATCTCCGGAATCCTCACGTTGGAGCGTGTGGACTTGAAGAAAAAGATTGTGTCGTCTCCTGAGATATTGTCGATCTACTCGAGCTCCAAAGACTTGGAGCCTTTGATCAACTTGACTAACTCGTTGTATGCCTGTCAGTACAACACGTTCTTCCAGCACTTATTGGAGACCAACGAGCGCGTGTTTGCCAATAACAAGTACTTGAAAGTGCACTCCAGCTACTTCATGAGGGAATTGAGGTCCAAAGCCTATGCACAATTGTTGGAGAGTTACAAGTCGTTGTCAGTGAAGTCCATGGCCGCCAACTTCAACGTGAGCGAGGACTTCTTAGACGAGGACTTGTGCCGGTTCATCCCCAATAATAAGCTCAACTGCTCAATCGATCGTGTCAACGGGATTATTGAGACCAACAGACCGGACAACAAGAACAGCCAGTACCATTTGTTGATCAAGCAGGGTGACGGCTTATTAACCAAGTTGCAGAAGTACGGAGCTGCCGTGAAATTGAGCGGAGCCGAAAGAGACACCGCGGCCTAGGCATGCATTGAGATTGAGGTTTTTGAGAATGCGCTACATTTACCTTGGCATGAGAGGTGTTGCCTTGTATTACACCATCGTGGTTATTACACCATCGTGGACTAAGGTCACTATCATTACTTGATTATCCCATGATCGTGTGTGTGATACACTGTCATAATATACTGCCATGATATATTGCCATAATATATTGTCATAATATACTTTTATGATTGGCCCTATTAATCCACCATACTCAGCCGGATATATTTAGACACAATTACTGTGTGGTGTTCTTGTCTGTAGGTTCCAGACTAAAACAGTGCGTGCCTGGTGCGATTGCTAGGCTTTCGCGCAGAATACATGCCACACTCCTCTCCCTACTCCACACGTACAAGTAGACGACCAAATACCGCAAACAGCTCACCCCTAAACACAGCATGAGCAGCAAGAGACGGATTGAAAAAGATGTTATGGACTTAATGATGAGCGACTACGAAGTCAGCTTAATCGACGACTCCCTCCAGCAGTTCCACGTGATCTTCCACGGCCCCTCTGACACTCCATACGCTGGAGGCTCATGGAAATTACGCGTGGAGCTTCCGGACCAATATCCTATCAAATCGCCGTCTATTGGCTTTGTCAATAAGATATATCACCCCAACATCGATGAGACCTCAGGGTCGGTGTGCCTTGATGTGATCAACCAGACATGGTCTCCGATGTTCGGCCTCTTGAACATTTTCGAAAACTTCTTGCCTCATTTGTTGCGATACGGAAACCCCAGTGACCCGCTCAATACTGAGGCTTCAAACCTCATGACCAAGAACGAGGCCAAGTACATTGAAACTGTCAAGCTCTACGTGCAGAACTACGCTCTGAGGAAGTTGAGCCCGGAGGAACAAGAGGAGTCGGAACAGGAAAACGAAGAGGACGAATTGAGCGAAGTGGGAAGCTTATCGAGTGACGATGACGATGAAGACTGATACTTCACTTCTACTTTTACAGTCATTGCACTTATATGGTCCTAGCACTTATACGGTCATTGCATATTGTACCCCATTGGGGCTTGCCCTAACTTGATCATAGCCACTAGCCAATAAACGCCAGTAGTCTACTGCATTTAAACGTAATCCATTTTTCAAAATGCCAGGTAACCGGACCATCGGGCACTAGGTATCCACTTACTTACTCACATGTACTGGGTCACTAATTCGGGGCTCTATCGGTATCTTATCGCATGCACTATATGCAGGAAATGCCGCTACGCTTCTCTTGCTAAAATCCCATATACGTTCTCAACTCTTCATACCCCAATACTTCTCCACCCCATGATACTGTTCCGTCGCTATTCACATGTTTCAGCGGGCGTGGGTAAGCTCATCAAAAACCAGAGCTTGTTCAAAACACTGAGTTTCATTAATGGTAAATGGATTGACTCTCCCTCCAAATTTAAGGTTAACGACCCCGGAAAATTCCCCAACCCCTCAGCTTTTATCGCTGAAGTGTCGTCATTTTCCACCCAAGACTATAACCAGGCAATCGAAGCCGCCCACAATGCTTTTAAGCTTTTCCGCCGCAAAACTCCCAGGGAAAGGGGGGATCTCCTTCTAAAACTCCATGCGTTGATGAAGGAGAACCAAGAGGACTTGGCCCGACTCATTGCACTAGAAAATGGCAAACCTTATGCTGATGCTTTTGGAGAAGTCACATATGCGGCCTCTTTTTTTCAGTGGTTTGGTGAGGAAGCTGCCCATACGACGGGTGAGGTTATTCTGTCTGCAAACCCAGCAAATAAGATCCTAGCCATTCGTCAGCCAATAGGAGTGTGTGGGATTATTACCCCTTGGAATTTCCCTGCTGCTATGATTACAAGAAAGTTGGCTGCAGCCCTTTCGGTGGGGTGCACTGCCGTGGTGAAGCCAGCGTCAGAGACTCCCTTGACTGGTTTGGCAATTGCACTGCTTGCAGAACAGGCAGGGTTTCCTAAGGGTGTGATAAACGTAGTGGCATCACAGGATTCTGCCGAGGCTGGTAAGGCTTTGTGTGAACATCCGTTGGTTAAGAAAGTCACGTTTACTGGGTCCACCAATGTAGGAAAGATCCTCATGAAACAGTCTGCTTCGACGTTGAAAAAATGCTCGTTTGAATTGGGTGGCAATGCTCCGTTTATTGTATTTGACGATGTGGATGTTGACGATGCTGTTTCTGGGGTCATGGCATCGAAATTCCGCTCCAGTGGTCAGACGTGTATCTGTGCCAACCGCATCTTCGTTCATGAACTGATTTACGACGAGTTTGCAGCCAAGTTGGTCAAGAAATTGCAACAGGAAACCACTTTGGGTCATTCTCTTGAGGAGGGAACAACGCATGGGCCTTTAATCCACGCCAAGTCCCTTGCTAAGGTCCAGGAACACATTCAGGATGCTGTTTCCTTGGGTGCCGAAGTGTTGGTGGGTGGAGAGGCACGTCCCGACTTGGGCGATTTTTACCATGAGCTCACTGTTTTGGGAAATGTTACTCGGGACATGAAGATCTTTCTGGAGGAGACGTTTGGCCCTATTAGTCCTTTGATCAAGTTTTCTTCCGACGAAGAGGTTCTTGAATTGGCCAACGACACTAATGTGGGTTTAGCCGGTTACTTTTACACCAAGGATTATAAGAGGGTGTTCAACATAGCAGAAGAATTGGAGGTAGGCATGATTGGAGTGAACACAGGGGCCATTTCCGAGGCCAGTCTTCCTTTCGGGGGTATCAAAGAATCTGGTTTCGGTAGAGAGGGTTCCAAGTACGGTGTTGAGGACTACACAATTGTGAAGTCCGTGGTGATGGGTGGACTATAGATCATTGCATTCAAACAAGAATTAGATCAAGAATTAGATCAACCAGATAAATCTGTTATTAGATCTATATTGCTATTATCAGGAATTACCTAAAGGACTACATATAAAGACATTGTTCTTCTTAGTGTGTATTGTACAGTAATTGAGGCCAGCACAGCAGAGCTCAAAAAGGTGGCTGGTTAGCCATGTACGGATTGTCCAATCCGTTTCCGTGTAGTTGGTTCATGGCATTGTACTGATCCACGTTATGCGGCATTGGATAGCCCTGAGGAAAGCCCATGCCTGCAGCCTCTGGGTTATGGGGTGCACCCATGGGCTGGTTGTTCATGGCAAACGGCATAGAGTCCATAGGGTAAGGTTGCATTTGATTGATCTGAGGCGACGAGTGATGGCTAGCATGCTGCAATTGGTCGTGGTCCATGGGCGGGGCCATTTGCTGTTCCATGCTCATTTGCTGTTGCATTTGCTGGTTCATCTGTTGGTTGATGTGGTTGGGGCTGTCGATGCTGCCTATGCCTCCGAAGTTGTCGTGCATGAGCACTTGGTCTGCGTCGTGGAACTGTCTGTCATCGGGTTCGAGGCGTGTGGGGTCGAAATCTCTCTGGTCCAAACCGTTCAAGTTCTGGATATCCGTGAAGATGCCCTCAGGGGGAGTTTGCTGGGCAGTCAAGTCGAAGTCTTGATCTTCGCTCATTGCCAAATCATGGGCTTCAGTTTCTGCTTGGACTGCACGGCTACGTTCTTCCTCGGCTCGTCTTTCTTTGGCTCGCTGGTAAATGGACGAATCGAACCCAGGCACATCCTCCATGCGTTGCACTGGCACCTTTATATTCATCTTGCGTACAGTAAATCCCAGGTTAAGCGAAGAATTAGATTGGTACTCCTTGAGCACTTGTCTGTAAGCAGGACTGATGCTTTTTTTGCTAAGAAGTTCCTGCTCCAATTGGGCACCCAAGGCCATGATCTTCTCATCAGTGTCCTTATTCCTCAGTGTGCTCGTGTTCTTGAGAGAGGCCACTTCGTCTCGAAGTTGATGTACCTTCTTTTCTGTAAGAATATCCTTCTCGATGATTCGCAGAAGCTGGAAGTCGCCGGGAACAACGGCCTGTTTGGCCAACTCCAACTCCTCTATGAGTTGCGATGCATAGATAGACTTGTAGGTCAACGACCGAAGACCACCGTCCACAGTATTGCCGTTAAGTAAAGACGAGGCATAGCCAAGAGGGGCGACACTCTCGTTGGGCTCTTTATAGTCGGAGGGAATGACTCGGGAACTCATTGTTGGGGAGTAGTAGGAGAGTGTTATTTTTTGAATGACAGAGAGCGCGGTGTATTTGACACGCGCACGACCAGGTTCCAGTAAGTATACCAATACTGAGTCCTTTCCCTTTATACCCAGCAAAGGGCTCGTTTTAATTGATGGCTTGTATTCGTATAATTTCATTGAAAATGTGTCTATTGTCTCTTGAACGTCTCTATTGAGTTATCCCTCACGTAGTTTCAAAGTTATATCAAGTTATATTTTCCCCTCGATTAAAGATTCCTCAATGCCATCAATGAGCCCGTCTATATCCTCAACTCGAAGCCCACAACTGAGGCTGATAAGTTTGCGGTATTTGTTCATCTTGGTGTTGATGGCGAAGTCTCGGACTCCGCCCGCAATCTTCTTCACCAACTCGGACCGCTTGAGTTGCATCTTACTCAACTTAACTCCCATCTCCCATTGCTCGTGCGCATTGGAAGCATTAGTAGAAAACTCGCTTATCTTGTTCTCGTTTTCGTGGATGAGGTTGGTCAATTCGCAGGTTTGGAGTTTTTCAATCGTGTATAAAAGCTGCGTTTGCTTGTGTTCAATGGCTTTCTGGAACAACTTCACCTCACGATCAACCTCGGTTCCTGCATCAGCAAGCGTGCTGACTGGCTTGAAGTCGTTTTTATGAAGGAGAGCCTGCACTTTCTTGAAGCATTCCTTGCGGCAATCTTTCTTTTCCAGCAAGACTTTCTTGATGCGCTCGTCTTCACGCATGAGGTCCTTGAGTTCTTGCTTGTAAGACTTGGCGAGAGAGTTCACCATTCCATGCATCATCGATGACAAGTCGTTGGTTGGCAACACTGCGGCTTGCTGCTCGATTTCCTTATCCTCTGCTTCCCTCAATAAAGCTCCGTCTTGCCCGATTTTGGGCGGTCTGGGTGTCATGTCATTTGAGATAGACACCGTAGAGTGTTCAAACTCCTCGTTAAATGGACTAGGCTTTTCTGAGATCACACCCAACACACTATGTTGGTGGGCAGGTTTGAAGTCATCGTAAGAGCTCTTGGAAGTATCCTCCAAGAAAATATTCTCCTTGTTCTCGTCAACAGTCCCTGCCTGTTTTTGGAGTAACGTCCGCAAGTGCTCCTTGCTTACCCTATCACGGAGCTCGTCTTCTTCCTCATCCTGAATTGTAGTTCTTTGAGTGTCAGGAGTCTCCATGAGACGGCTGGGGTTCCGGATAGGAGTGCCCAAAGCCGTTGCCGTTGTTTGTTTCTTGGCCGATTCGTTTACATCCAGGTCCGGACTACCTGAAACACGCACCACAGGAATGTTCTGCTGATGGAGCTGGTTTTGCTGTGATTGGTTCAGTTGTTGCAAGTGGTGGTCTTGCGAGGTGTTATGAGACAGGTTATTGACATGGTTGAGTTGGGCAGCATTGGTTTGAGACGTAGCCAGCAATTGTGAGTGGTTCTGCTGAAGCGGAGGCACCTGCTGGAGTGAAATATGGGGCGTTTCGAAGTTGTACACCACCAAACCCTGCTGAACAATCAAGGCCTTGGAAGTCTGGTTGTTAGCATTGACAAGATCGTCCCTAGCACCATTGGTTAAGAAGAACTCCACAAGTTCAGGGCAGCCAGCACGGGCAGCCAAGTGCAAGCACGTATCACCATTGACATCTTGATGATCCAACACGTTTTTAAGCAAGTTGATCCCAGAACTCTTGTTGTTGCCCGACATACCACGCAACTTATTGTAGATTACCGTTAGGTAATAGTTGAGTGCAACTAGCTTAGAGCGCACCTTCGAAAATTGACATAAATAATGCAAAGGAGTACGGCCATTTATATCTGTGTTGATGAGACAGACCTCGAGAGCATCCACAATATTGGGGAAGTTTTTCAAGTCGTAGCAATTGTTAAAAGAAATGCATTTGGATAGTGGGTTGAGGCCAAAGTTGCTGACCACAAGCGGATTGGCTCCTTTCGAAAGTACCAAGTGGACCAAGTTCAAGTTACCTATGGATGCAGCCCAATGCAATGTAGAATGTCCCTCGTCATCTATAGCTTCGTTGATGTTAAAGTCACTGGGCGGGTTGTATAAGAAGTATGGGATGGGAGCATTGTCCTCGCTGAAGAAACGTAAAAGTTGAGACGCAAAGCTGTTTTCTTCTTGCATGGGCGCATTGGCTATCTTGTGCTCCGCGGACGAAAGTGACGTATCGGAGTCCCGTTGGTGTTCCTCAGACCAATTGGTGTCGTTGGTGGACTGCGACATATTTTTGCGATTGCTCTGGAAAACGAGTTGCTGATGTGATATTTCGTCCACCCCTGTGAAGTTGTTCTTGGGGAACTGCAACTGCGTGGGAGTGTAGCCATGTTGCGGTTGCAGCTGCGAATATGACTCGGACATGCCGTAGTTGAAGCCTCGTTGGAACGAGCCATTGGGCAAGAACTCCGACTGCTGGAATGTCGGCGGCAAGTGGGATGAGTGAGGTGTGCTTGTAGTAACAGGCATTTGGGGCATATTGGACATGGTGCGGTGCAAGCCTGAGTTTGTCCGGACATTGGCATGCGACATGTCTTGCGTGAAAACAGCCAGCGGGGGGAGATTGTCGTCGAACTTCATTTTCTTTGGCGGCGAGTCCTTCTTCATCTTCTTAACGTACTTGCGTTTGACGGGCGTGCCATCCTTATTGGTGGCTTGTGTGAGTGGCTTTGACTTCTTTGGGATGATCACGGCCGGATCGTTGGTGTCCACGTATAAAACGGGCACCAATTCGGCAGTGATGCCATATTCTTTAGCCAAGAGCCGTGCATCTTGCAATGGAATCCATGTACCCTGGAAACGACCGTACCCTCCCTGGACCTTTTCGTGCTGACCTTGCTGGACACCTTTTTCAAGGATCTTGGTCCGCTTAGCCTTGGGGAAGTTGCAAAGCTTTAAAATCTGGGTTGCATTGACCCAGTCGTCTTTGCATCTCCTCATGATGGGAGATTCCCCCACCGAGCACTCATACACATCAATCTGGAAGTTAGTATACCTGGGGTGAAAAATTAAAAAGCCTGTTGGACGTGTAATTGCCCAATTGGGAGATCTGATAGGTATGGCGATAGTTTTAAAGAAATATAGCTGAAATCCGGGGCATATGGGTAACATACATTCGAGTAGGTGGCGATATAAACCGATGGGTGCTCATAAGACATGGTGCTGTGAGGCTAGCTTGGAGCAAGTGAGTAGAGAAGAAAAAGATATGTGCGGGCAATTTAACGATTTAGGCGATATTAAACGCGTAGAACAGTTGTTGCACAGAGATTGCGCGGTGCAGGTAAAGTACAATTTTTAAGTGATGGATGCCTCGCATATAACGCGTACACTTTCTGAGATGGGTAGTCTCAATCCAGCCAGTGATAGAGATGCGCCAAATGTACCTGGCGAAACAAAGTGAATAATAGGAGACAAACTCATTTTCCAATTTTTTCAAATAAAAAAACGAGCCAAGTCCGAAATTTTTACTAATTCTTTTCAAATTTCTGAAAGACAAAGTGCCCTGGGCATCTTATTGACGATAACCAAAAATGGATTCGAATAAATCTCTCATAATGGGCATAGGCGCAGTATCATTATGACAGATGCGTCATGGGCTGCGTTCACAATCATGTGAGTAATCCAACTTCAAAGTAATGACGTGTAAGCTTAAGAATAGTACTCTTTTGATGTTGAGAAGTAGATGTCATTGTCGTCGCGAACCCATAGTTCCTTGTGCAACACATTATTTCCCAATTGAGTAAATTCCAAGAAAATTTTTCGCTTCTGGTGAAAAACAATCCGAGAGCTGGTCACCCCCCATTCTCGGCGATGTCAATCCCTCTGGTGAATGATAGGTTAAAGTCTACTTTTGACATTTTCGTAGAGAGAATGCGAATACCCTTGAAAGCCCTACGAAAAAAAATACACTTTCACTAAATAATATCCACCCCCTAAAAAAAGCCCTTCTGTTCGGCTATTTTACACGCTTTTCATTGAACTATCTACAATCCTAATCTCCACCTCAAAGCTTATCTTCATTCATGGTTTGGAAATCACATCATGAGGGGAGACTCTCTCAGAAGCACCGGCCAAAACGAGGATCGCACTTCAATGGGGCCAAATCATTAACGAAAACTCTCTACTTAGGCTTGTAGCATTTCTTCGGAAAGAGCTTACTCGTATTGCTCATCTGAATTCTATTCACAATAGGAGATGTAGCGAAAAGTCCGAACTTGAAGGCTTACTGCGTTCACGGTTGGGCTCGGTGCAGTCTTATCAAAACACGCGCGAATCCAATACACAGGTGGACTCTTCTCCTAGGTAGGTTCAAATCGGCGTCTCCTTCCTTAAACCCATGTCTGCTGTTCTCGATGAATCGTTCGATGAGTCCTCGCATATGCTCCCTCTGAGGAGACAATCTTTTTTGGAGCAGCCGTTAGGCCTGTTCCGGGGACCTAACTCCTTGCACCACTTCGCTACGTCTTTTACCCGGGCCCAGTCCTTTGCTGCTCATAAAATCGATCCTGACATCAAGAAGAAACGGTCTTTCTTTGTGAATGATACTTCGTCTCCAGAGGATGAGCTCTTTGACCCTGAGCTTATGATGGCCCTGCAACATGGTGAACGTTTGAGTACTTTATTGAATGAGACTACCCATCGCTTCAATGGGCCAGCCAGCTACTCCACCAACAACGAGGTGTTTTACCAGGATGATGTGGTAAATATACTTAACCAAAGCAGATCGAGACAAAACTCGTTTGCTCCCAACTCCGCTCCCATTTCTATCAAAAGACGCCAGTTCATTTCTCCGTCTTTCTCTTCCGAGCGCTCAGCCTTGTCTTTGGCCTCCACCGCATCGCACTTCGGCTTGAAGAAAGTCGAAGATCGGGAGGGAAATTTGGTCACGGTGATTGCAGGTCAAAGTACTGCTCCACAGACTGTTTTCAACTCTGTTAATGTGCTTATAGGTGTGGGTCTTTTGGCATTACCAGTTGGACTCTTAAAGGGAGGTTGGGTGCTAGGTGTACCCATATTAGTTCTGTGCTGTGCTGCTACTTATTGGACTGCAACGTTGTTATCGAAGGCTTTGGATACAGACTCCACCATGATGACATATGCAGACCTTGGCTACGCTTCGTATGGGTCCGTGGCCAAGCTCTTAATCTCGTTGATTTTCTCCATCGATCTTTTAGGCCTGGGTGTGTCTTTGATTTTGATCTTCAGCGATTCGTTATTTGCGCTTGTTGGTGATGATGTTTACTGGACAAAGACCAAGTTTAAGGCTATAGCATTTGTGGTGTTGACCCCTTTTACTTTCTTACCCTTGCCAGTGCTCTCCATCATTTCGCTCTTTGGAATTTTGTCGACGATTTCCTTGACCATCGTGGTATTTTCCTGTGGCTTCTTGAAGCTGACTTCGCCAGGTTCTTTATTACAAGTGATGCCTACGAATCTCTGGCCCAATTCGGCCTCCGAGCTCTTTATTTCCATGGGTATCCTCATGGCTCCTTTCGGTGGACATGCCATCTTTCCAAACTTGAAATCAGACATGAGACACCCAGAAAAATTCACCAAAACCCTTTTCACTACTTATTCAATCACCATGCTCACTGACTGCACCATGGCGGTGATTGGCTTTCTCATGTTTGGAGCTTTGAACAACAATGAGGTCACGAGTATTTTGCTTGAGACTTCGGGATATCCCTCGTTTATCTACCCATTGATCAGTTTCTTGATATGCATTATTCCGCTCGCAAAAACCCCTCTCAATGCCAAACCTATTATCTCCACCTTGGACAGCTTATTGACATTAGATATTTTCACTGAAGGTGAGAGCACGTTTGCCAGCACTATCAAGAGCTTTGGGAGGTTCTTTGTCAGAGTAGGGGTCAACTTCCTCTTTGTTGCTTTTGCCGTTTTGATTCCGGAATTTGAGAAGATTATCGGGATTCTAGGCTCGTCTATATGCTTCTTGATTTGCATAATTTTGCCGTGCTTGTTCTACTTGAAACTCTGCAAAGACCAAATCCGAGCTTTGGAAAGATTGTTTGTGCAGACTACTTTGGTGATTTCCATTGTCTTAGCGGTGGTTTGTTCCTACACGACCATTGCTCACTAATTGGGGTACACTGTGACCAAAAGGGACTTTGTTTCCGACGCAAGGCATTTGAAATGCAATTTCTGCATGCATTTATTGGAGTAAGCATCAACAACAATATATCTTACGTATCATTGGCTCTCTAAGAACTTAATAAACGACTGTGTAATTTGAGTCATGAAAGTAACCAAATACTTCCCGGACATCACAAAGTCATAGTTCAACTTCAAGAAGACGGCTTTCTCGTCTTTAGCAATTCGTATGAGGTCATTCGCGTCTCTAAAAATGAACTCAAACAAATTCTTATACTTCAAGTTCTGCGAGTTGAAATTATCCTTCATGGAGAATTTGAGGAGGAGCCTTTGCGGCCTATCAAACTTGTTCTTCTTGAACGACACCGTGAAAGAAATGGTATCCCTTTTTACACCTTTAGACTGGCCTGAAGCAGGTGAATTGACCGTGAAAGCAAACTGAACGATGTCGAGAGATTTGAACCTCGGATCGAAATGTAGTCGGGGTAACTTGTTGGCCAAAGTTAGGTGCTCTGCTTTCTTAAGCTCACTGTTGACAGATTGAATCGCCTTGAATATGTTGACGTAGTCCTCGAGGAATCTGAAACATCCCAAAAGTGATTCACTAGACCGGTTGATCTCCTGGTTCAAGATGTGAATCATCAAGTTCACATACTTATTCTCGTCTTTATGGGTACTGAGAGACAAAACCATGGTCAGCTTGGATGCTTTGAAATAGCTTGGGTTTTCATTTTCCTTTTTGACTTCGGGTTCACTTGCATTTCCATCATTGACTCGCAAGGTAAAAGGTTTATAGTAGGGGTTGCTCAAGAAGGTGATCTCATGAGATTGGTTGTTGATGACTTTGATGTCTGTTTTTCTCAATTGGTAGAGAATTTGAATGAGAAGATTGACCTTTTTGAGGTTTTCAAACAAAGACCCAAGTATCGCGCCGGAAACAGACGCGTCTTCGTCGATTTTTTTGGATAAGTCCACCGTCGACGAAATCTCAAACTGTTCTTTTTCGGCGTTGATTTTGACCCCTAGTTGCTCAAGAGACTTGAAGTTGTAGCCTCCCTTGAGAGTACCCAACACTGTGAGGGTGACATTCGAAGCATTGAGCTTGGATGTATCTTCATGAAGCTTCACCATGAGGAAGAATGTGGTGGCTGAGATGGAGATTGGAAGCAAGTTGCCAGAGTTGTAGAGTGCCATTATCGTGGACATTGGAGAAATCACCATTTCGGACTTTCCATTCTTTTGGTTATCTGCTTCATCTGTAAAATTTTCGTTGACCAAGTCGTCGGTTTTCCTTTGCCCTAAAGCTTCGCTGATGCTCTTGGATTTGTGATCCTGCAAACTCACGCTCATGGCTTTATTCGACTCCAAAAATGATTCTGGCAAATTGAACAATTCATAATGCTTTCTGCCGAACGACTTCTCGAGCTTGAAGAACATTATATCTCTTGCTTCCAACTCTTCTATGATTAATTGATTGATAATCAAATTCGAAGACGATGCTGACAACGATTTGAAGAACTTATAGTCTATTTCGTCGTCACTTGCCTCAGGCAATTTTTGCACCCATTGGATCTTCCATTCGCCCTTAATGGATCTGATCTTAGCCACCCACCAGAATGCCTTGAGGGTCAAACCGCTCACCATGTTAATCAAAAACCAAGAGGCCGGCCAGTTGCGGCACCGGTAGTAAACCAACTTGTTGAATGATTTTAGAGTCTTTTCTTCATGAATATAGTTAAGCAATTTGGTGGTTTCGTAGTCGTTTAGGTTAATGATATCGTTCGAGATCCATTCGGTGGTGAGAAGTTTCGTCTTTAAGGTTCTGCTCAAGATCTCCAACCTTAATTGAATTAAATTGTTGACCACGTTTTGGACCAAGTCTCCTTCGCTAATGAAACTTTTGCTTCTGAACGAACTGGGCATACTGTTTATTTTGTTCTGGAATAAGGTTTCACTTGGACCTGGATTGGTGAAGTAGAAGTGCCCCGAGACCGGATTTATGGCAAATAATATTGTTTTTGCGGGGGTAATGGTGAGTAGTAGCTGGTAATGATTTAATATGACCATGGAGTCAGAAGCTGCCGAGTCCCATTTTCCCTGAGAAGTAGACGTTGGGTCTGATTCGGAGATTACCTCAAAATATTTGTTGTAAATCTTCTGCACCAATTCCTCAGAGTGTTTGTTAATAATACAGCTTAAGATGGAGTCCACACTTAGGTCCTGTGGCTCGGAATCGCTTCTAATGGCATTTTGGATCAATTCCGACGCGTTCATGATGAAATGCCCGTTTTTGAACCATCGGTAGCTGAGATTAGAGTTCTTATCGACTCCAATTTCAATAAAAGACTTCCAACCTTTAGAAGTATAAAAATTGGACCAATAATTGATGATGATTTTGGACGAGTTGTAATTAAACTGAATATTTCCTCTCCATTTGCTGTTGATCATCAAGCTTTTCAATTGTCTAGAAATAAGATAAAGCTTGAAAAAAATAGAGTATTTGTGTAGAACATCGTACAAGCCATCTAACGACAGCTTTAGTAGGATCTTGTTCACCAAATATTCAAGCTTCTCAAACGATGGTTTGGGAAGCACTGTGACAGTCTCAGAGTCCCCATGAGTTATTAGCGAAGTATTGGGGTTGATTCCAAAAAGAAACTGGAAATCGATGATAAAAAATGGTGATTTGTAGTAATCTTCTTCGTTGTCTATGATCAAGTCATTACCCACGGTGATGGAGACCTGGAACTCATTGGGGATCTGGATGATGATGCGACCATCTTTGATGACATAGTTATTTTCAAAGCGCTTAGGAGGCGTCAAGAACGCCATACGTGCTGTCAAAGCCAAGTCTAAGTCCCGCAACACCTGTAGCGTTTTTTCCGGACTCACTTTGGGCCTCTCAATGTAATTATACGAAGGCAATTGAGGTCTTCCCTTGACCAACACCTCCAAAGCAGTCAACAAGTCGGAGTTAGGTAACTTGGCGCCCGAGAAGTGGTTGAGCTCATTGATTCCAATGCTCAATTGTTCGAAAAAGAACTCCTGGCCTCGAAAGTAGTTGAGCAAATCTATAAGTTTGGAAATATCCTTCGAGTTCTGCGCCCACTTGACCAACGTATAAATCTTGATGAAGTCCTGACGCAACGACACAATCAACTTCAAAAACAGCTTCTTGCGAATCACGTCGCTTTCCTTGGAGTTGGCCAAGTTTTCCATGAGTCGCTTCAACTGCTTGTATGCCTCTTGCGTATAAAATTTGAGCACATTCGACAAGGGGATGATATTATTAGTGACATGAGGGATTTCAGGAGGCGACGTCCCGCTTCTCTTGGAAACCCCATTGGAATGATTGTTTTGAACAGATGGCTCTGGCATTTTGTATGGGGAAGGATTAAGTTGAAGTGCCGGGTTCAAGAGCGATGTTCGAGACAAACCAAGGAATATTCAATAATCTCTTCGCAGTGAACGATTCCCGGTACGTAAGGAACTAGCGGTTCGATGGAGTTGATGTCTTCTAGGATGTGAGGTATTGCTATTAGTACACAGTTGATGAAGAATCTCAAAGAGCGGCTTCTGTGCAGGATCACCTTAGACACGGGCCGTTTTCCTATCCTTTTATCCGATCGTACGGTTCTTGGAGTCAGATACTGTAAGAATAGTGTATATGCATTATTCACATTTTCGGTTTAGTATTATTATTATTATTATTATTATTGTATTGTATGTCTTTGTCTTTTAATATTTTACAGTAGATACTTCGCTCGGCTCAGTCCACACGGCGAAGCGCATCCGGAAGGTGCTCTTGGATCCAGGAGAAACGGTCATCCTGCAATAAAGTTTCAACTCGAATCCGATTCTCCTTCCGGACCAATAATGATTCCACAAGAAGCTTCAAGTGGGAAATGATTTCCTTTGCATTTTCGCTCAAGTTCGCATCTTTGAGCATCTGAGTCACACGGTACCACTCCCAGTCGACCATGGCGATGCGGTGAGCGGGCCTGTTTTTGCTTCGGCGTCGGCGCAACACAGACGGAGATATTCCCGAATTGTTATCGAAAGATGCAGGAGGTGGGTCGAAGGGAAGTCTATTTTCCAATATGGAGTAGACAAGCACTCCGACCGACCATGAGTCCAAGAGCTTGCCATCGTACTTGAGGCCCATGAGCAATTCAGGGCTCACGTAGTCTTGCGAGCCGCACTTGGTGGTTAGAAGCTGGTCCTCCAGTTCCAATCTTTTGGAAAGGCCAAAATCAGTGATGGTGGATACTGCCTCATCTCCCCATTTCAAGTCTGTTTCGTAATCCAGAATGTTGGAAGTTTCTTTATTGATCAACACGTTTTCTAGCTTGATGTCACGGTGTATGATTAGCTTTTTGTGAAGATGAGCCACCGTCACCAAAACCTCAGAGACGATGCGGATCAAGAAACGCCAAAAATGGTACGAAGACTTCCCTGCCAACCAGTTGTGTTGTAGCCAGCCAAAAAGATTGCCCCCGGAGCAGAAGTTGAGGTAGAATAGTTGCTTGTTGTCATTGACATCCAACAAACGACCAGCTGCTGGTTCAGCCAGTTCATTGCTACGAGTAAACGACCGGTTAATCTCCGCCTGCGTGATTGACATGATGAGGTTGTAGTCTAGCAACTTCACGATACAGGGGTGGTCCAAGTGGCTCAAGATTCCCAACTCTCGCGTGATGTAGCCACGAAAATTGGACGCATCGTCGCGAGGAACACTAATGATTTTGATGGCTACCATATCATCTGGCTTCTCAATATTGGATGCTGCTACCACCACACTGAATGCTCCATTGCCGATGATGCTAGAAAACTTATAAGTGCGGCCGAGCTTGGATGCATGAAAAGTTTGTGGCAGTAAACATTCAGCTTCAGATTCCAAGGTTGGCAGAGGCAACGCCACCCCGAGGCCACCGACCAGATCAGGATTTGAAGTATGGCGAACATATGGGGGGGCAGACACCTGCATTGAATCGATGGAGGCCAAGCGTTTCCTAAAAGCCCGGTCGGGCTCGAACTCCGAAGCGATGCGTAGACTTTCACCCCTAGGTCTTTCTGTGGTTGTGTTTCTATCGCTTCTTTCGTTTCTCTTCTTGACTTCGATTGTGCTTCTGGGAAACGGCCCATTGGCTAAGATAGGGGTCGGGAGCTTGGTGATCTTATCGTATCCCACCAGTGGAGACTGGACTGTACCAAGAGGAGACTGGACCGTACCAAGTGGGGACTGGACAGTTTCAAATTCAAAAGGGGCACCTAACTGATCACCAGAATCTTGGTCATGCACAGGCACGTCTATCTTCAAGTTGTTGTTTAGATGCAGCGAGCGGAATTGCAAGCGGGTTTTCTCTGGTTCGTCCAGGCCATCTTGGCCACAAGCAGCCATCTTATGGATGCGGGAAAAGTCAGGGTTGAACATGTGGCTCATTGTTTTCTGCAGAGACGATCTTAGTAGGAGAAACAGAGAGCTGGTATTTTTGGGGCTTGACTGAGGTTTGAGCAGACGTCAGAACGTCAGTGGCACGAGCAGCAGGCGGTTTATCAGCACTATCGAGTACTGACAGGTTAAAGGAAGGAGACGCCACTACACAGAACCAATTGGCTAATCAGAAACGTGCTGGTGATGGCCAATCAAGAATAGTAGTGGAGGGTCTGGTGGAATTCAACATAGCGCCGCGGTCCTGTGTGTGGGAGCCTGCTCAGTGCGCCTGGGTGCAGGCTGCGTGTTATCAAAATTTTAACAGAACGGCAATGAATAAGACGTGACCGTGTCCAATCTCCATCACAACGAGTACATACTGAGATGGAATTCTACAAAGGGATGTTGTTTCCAGTACGTTTTGCGAGTGTTTTGAAATGTTTTGGAACTTTTTCCTTCTTGGCTAAAAACTCCCCTACCCTATTGTTTCCTGTTTTTCTAGGCGTAACTAACTGTCATATCAGAGGCATGTTCCATCTATCAGTGTACTGCAGAGTCAGATCTATGGCACCCTGAAGTGAGCGTGGGGTCAGTCATGGGAGTGAAATGTGCGGCATTGAAGGCCGGGGTTAGGAGCCGCATTCGTATACTTAACAGCGCTTTATTCATTAGCGGCTCTTTTTCCGCATTGAAAAAAAAAAAAAACGCTGTACGGTTGCCTTTGGCTGTATAGTCTATTTTCCGTAGGTGGTGCCTTTTAGCCAGCCAGCTTGATGTATACAGGTGTATACAGGTGCGTTCAATGTGAGCCGCGTTCCAGTATCTGCAGCCTGGGTTAAGTATTGACGGAAATCCATGCGATAATTGGTCTATTATCTTTGCAATAAGTCTGAGCTTTTTGATTTTTTTATTGTTTATTCACTTTTTTCTCCTTCGTTTTATTTCTCTGACAAACAGACTGCTTGGCTGTTTCACTACGTACATATATATAGACTTTCGCATTCTGTCAGTGACCGCTGAGTGCACTATCTGAGTTGTCTGAGTGCACTATCTGAGTGTACTGCCTGAGTGCAATGGAAGAATTGTGCTAGTAACACCCTAACTTGTAGAACACCAAAACTTTAGTTCCTGAAAAATATTCATACCGGGATTCCGAATGTTTCTGTTATTTTAGATACTCAAAGAAATCCTTCTAGCACGCGGTGGGCCCGCTCCAAGCGATCAATGCCAACCTCGTACCTATTCTCATCAATCACCATGTCCAGAGTAAGTCTGCTTAACAGGTCGACGATTTTTTCAATCAATTGTTTTTCTCGCATGGGCAAGTTTAACAGCTCAAACTCCTCTCCAATCACTGATCCATTGATGCTTTCTAGCAAATGAACGAGCGTATTGTAGGAAAACGGCTTGAGCCGTCCCCCAGAAGCGTCCTTCTTTTTGACGTGCTTGGACTTTCTCTTGGTACTCTTGCGTGTGCTTCTCTTGACTGACTTTGGCCTCACCGGGTTGTTGACCAAGACTGGTTCTTCGATATCGTAAAAGTCATCGTCATTGAGAGCATTTTCTGCATTCTCTTTTCTTTCAATGGAAAGCTGTTTCTTCAAAAGCATCTCCTTTGGAATTTCTCCAGTGTGATTGCTGCCACCATCTGACTTTTGAATGCCCATAGGCTCTGCATCCAGCCGAAGGTCTGCACCTATACTCTCTGTAGAACCAATCCCAAGGTCGTTACTCTTTAAAGAACTGATACCCGTATCACCGATAGGTTGTGCTTCAAGTTCAGTCAATGGTGTGATTTCTTTCTGAATAGGTGCAGTCATCATGGAATGTTCTGCAAGCACTGGTGAGTCATCTTCAAAATTCCTCTCGAGTGGCTTCTTCTTATGTGTACTAGGCTTGTAGTTTGAAGACTTAATCACACTTCTACTACTCTCTGCATCTGAAGATATGTACCTGGACGAAGTGTTATCTAGAATGTCTTGATCTCTGGAGATGGATAGAACCGCAGACCCAGTGTTACCTGCACCTGCCATACCTTCGAGGGTCTGACTGCTATGCTCTTCGCCAATGGAAGCAGCGCTATGGCTCAAACTTGGTTTGGAACGCACCGAAGAGCTTCTAGAAGTATTACTTTGATTTTGAGCACTGAGATGCTGGGCATGATTTGCAGAGGCCTGGCGGGCCTTTCTCATGTTAGCTTCATTTGGTCTCTTGGGAAGAACGAACCGCAGAGGACTGTCGCTTCCGGAAGACTCCACTGTACTGTGACCCTCAGCCGTCTCGAAACTATCGGTGGAAAAGTTCATATTTTGAACCTTCCCCTTGGCTCCTGAAGATGCTTGCAGAGTCCCCGAAATCGCGTGCTCCACGCTGGCACCCGAATATGATTTCTGGATACCTTCACTTGCATAGAGTCTACTGGCAGCAGGAGGACCCGAAGAAATGGACTTGCTGGACGAGTGTAAGGATGTGCCTTCCTCTCCATTGGAATTATCAGTCAATTTCAAATCATTGACGCTCTCCATGAGCTTGTCCAAGTCATCGCTGATGTTAAGTGACACACGAGGATGATGAGCCTTGACAAAGTCCGTAGCAGTATGGCCACGAGGAGTGATTTCACTAACAGGTCTGCGCCTCAGGCGAGGCGGAACCGTGGCCTTGAGTTCGGTCTGGACCGTCATCTCCGGGCGGATCTCTGTCTGCGAGCGTCGTTTGATGGTATCAAGACGTCCTATCTGGGCCTGGGACTCTGAGAACAACGACTCCTCCTCGTCAACAATACTACTATCATCCTTCTTGTTGACGTACATCTGCTTAACTTCGCCCAGGTCACCTCTCTGCTCTTGCACAGGGACCGAGACAGCCTCGCCGATTTCCGAAGGCTCGTATGAGGCTTGGGTGGCAAACGACGATACAGAGTAGCGATTGTCTCTCCGGTTGGGCACCTGAGGCATCCACGATTCGCGCTTTGAACGGTCAGTCATTGTAAGCCTTATTTTTTGCAGAAATCTTGGTTTTAAATGTCTACTTCTATATGACCTGAACACTCCAGGCAAATGAACTTAACTAGTAGGATATGGAAGTTAAGAGGAGTTGCCCGTAGCAGGGGAAATTGGGTGCAGGATAGATCAATTGCTGGGAGATGGTTTAGACTTTGCGCTTTGGATGTGAATCAACTCTAACTGGGGTTCCAAGAAGGTGTATGCACATTTGTCGTGTAAATCATTAATCGATATTTGTATGTTTTGATATGCTCCTAATTAGGCTGGCTAATGAGAAGACCTTATATAGGTTCATGCAATCGCGCACCCTACCGTCCGCGCTGCTCTCTAGTTACATGAGTTACCACAATATACATGCTCTGGAGAAGATATGCATGGACACGGGTTGCATGGCCAAGTGTTGCATGGAGAAGAGATGCATGGGTGAATACTTGTTGGCGACGGCATACGTCGTACTTCAATAGTGCCAACTTGAACTATGAGGTTCTCCTGCGCAAGGTGCAGAAGTTCCATCGCCAGGACTCTCATCCTCCACACATGATCAAGGACTACATTATAGCCAACCGCAGGCTCCAGGGAATAAATAAGCAATTGGATCCCCAGTATAAATTCAGTGCTGCTTCCAAACATGGCTTGGATCTTGTGCTTAATGTTGCTAGTACGAATCTAGAGCATGAGCTATGGGACTTCTTGCGCACATACTGGACCCAGGCCGTGGAGAATGACGATGTAGTGAAGGCATATGTTCTCACGTGCACTGGTGCAGATATGAGTCGGGCCATTGCTTTGGTGGAAGCAAATTATCATCATCAAAAACATGAACTGACTTTCATCGGGTCTGCTCCAAAGACTGAGCTAGTGTCGTTGCTACTACGCAAGCTTCTTGAGCACAATGATTACCAGAATTCCTTCAAATTGTTGGATATCACCGTAAGCAGTATACACTCTATTTCTCGAAGAAAAAATACTGCTTTTAAACAATTTGGTGCTTGTGCTGGGATCTTGGCTGCGTCTCTGGCTGCTCGCCTATTGTTAGACTCTATGGATATCAGCACTCTTGGGCCGGACCTTTTTTTGCTGCTTAGCAGTACTGCCATTCTCACGGGCCTAGGTTTTCTTGGAATGAAGCTGGTGGATCTTCCTCGTGTATCTTGGAGACCACATACCAGTGTTCTATATCGATATACACACCATGAGGAAATAATAAGTCTCAACCGACTCGTGACATACTTTGAGGAGCACCACGAAATCAACGTGAAAAACTTCCATGTATCACGTGTGAGAACATGGGCCAATAGCAGCTCGTTCCAGGAGAATGACTACGAATTGATCCTCCCTCTGCCTCATGGCCTGCAGCTAGTCTCTCCTCAGGTGCAAGTGCCTGATAAGCAGTATGAGAGTATGGTACAGTACGTGAAGTCGGAGTTACTTCAGCGCAAAATGATCTGGAATCCTTTGAACGAAGAAAAGATGTTTTTGGAGTTTTGGCTAAACCATGGCGAGAACTTCGAATGGGTCGAGCCTGACCAGGACCCTGCTGAGATGCGTATTCTACATGACACCTAAGATTTGAGAATACCAGAAATAGCCAAAGATACCGGGAAAAAAACGGGATACAATAAGCTAACACAACAATTCATTTCAAAAATACTGCCCAAAAATACTATCCAATAACTTGTTGGGGATATGTTGCTGGATTATGGGGAATTACTTGGGACACTATGTGCAGTCCATTTCACTCACATCGCGTGTCGTGCTAAGTAAACATACCCTTCCAAGTGGCTACCTTCTTCTCCCATACACAAGTGATGGTTCAGCGACGTCATGTCTTTTAATCGCCTACCGTCTCCGCATGACCTAGATCGCATTTCGCTGTTGGGATTTTCGGCACCTTCAAATGACATGCTCTTGGCTTCGTCATACAACAAGACCACCCTCTTCTTCTCGTGCTCCAAGAATCTGCTCCTAGGGCAAATCTCCCTGCCGTCTCCTATTCTCGATACCACACTATCTACTTCCAAAACTACTTTTGCTGGACTCTTGGATGGCACGGTGCGCTATATTGACTTTGAAAACACCAAGGTCTCATCTCCGGTCCTGGGACTCTCTGTTGGCGATGACGTAGCTTCAGGGATCAATAAAATCCGGTCTATAGGCAATAACCAGCTCATTGTCACGTCTTTCAATGGGAAAATATATCAGATTGACGAGAGAACCCACCGAGTCATGGAGTCCAAGAATACAGGCAGCAAGATCTTCGCGATGGATGCATCTCACGACTATATCACGTTGGGCAAGTCTCACCAAAGCGTGGAAATCTATGATATTCGAAACATGGCCGGCCCGGTGTATACACGGCCCACCGGTCTTCGGTTCCAAACCACGTCTATTCGACATTTCCCTTCAGGCCAAGGTTATGCTCTCAGCAGCATTGATGGACGCGTATCCATTGAATATTTCAACGATGCTCCCGAGATCCAGAGTGCAAAGTACGCATTCAAGTGTCACCGGGCCAAAGATGCACAGTCGGGAATCGATACCGTGTACGCAGTCACGGGGTTGAATTTCCACCCACGCTACGAGACGCTCTTTACTTGTGGAGGCGACGGAAACGTATGTGTGTGGAACTGGGCGCGGCGAAAGCGCATGAAAGTGTTTCCGGTGGAGTATGAACCACTTCCACAGGCCATATCTCACATGGATCTCAATAGTACAGGAACATGGCTTGCCCTTGGGGTCAGCGATAGCTCATATGCAAGGAGCAGTGGTGTGGAAGAGATGAGAAAGGGGACAGGGACTTTATTTATCAAGCAATTGCTGGCACAAGACTGCGAGCCAAAGGGAAGACCAGACAACTGATAACAACCTAGGCAGAACATTACGCAGGTGGAAATAATACAAAGGTGGAAATAATGCACAGGCAGAACTAATACACAATGGCATAAGAGCAGCAGGAATAAACTTAAAATAAAATGAAGAAAATGAAGATCTTATGTATATATATTTATTTGGGGAAGTACGTTCTACGTGGTAATGGCTGTGATTGAGGCACGTGACCAGCAGCGCATCGCAGCATGTAGCATACATCTCCATCAATCCATCAATCCATCAACAATCACAGTAACACTTTACTGAACTACTATGAGCAGTGAAAACTTCGAGTCTAGGACCGACAAGTTTGTTCTCTGGCTCCAGCGTAACGATGTGCAAAAATCACCCAAAATCACCATTGCAAACAGGTCCAGTATGGGTGAAGGCAGGTGTGTCATGGCCACAGAGGACATCGAAGAAGGTGAAGTGCTCAGTAAAATTCCCCGGGCCGCTCTTTTAAATATCAAAAACTGCTCTTTGATCAAAGACCATGAATCCTTGGCCTCCACCCTCTCGGGCCTTCCCGATTGGGAAGGCTTGATCTTGACCCTTATGTATGAATGGAAGGTGAAGAAGGACTCCAGTCCCTGGTTGGAATACTTTGACGTGTTGCCCTTGGGAGATGATAGTTATATTATGAATCAGTTGAATTTCTGGCAGCAGTCTGAACTTGAGCAATTGAGTCCTTCACTTGTTTTGGACAGAATCGGCAGTGACTCCGCAGCCAAGTTGTATGCAACATTGAAGCCACTCTTTGACAAGTATATTGGCGAAGTATCCAAGGAAGAATTCAATTTGGTTGCTTCTGTGATTATGTCGTACTCTTTTGATCTAGATAATGAAAAAGAGCAAAAAGAGGGAGAGGAGAAGGAGGAAGAAGAAGAAGAAGAAGAAGAAGAGGAGGAAGAGGAAGAGGAAGAGGAAGAGAAATCAAGTGGCCTGCCCTTTTTAAAGTCTATGGTGCCATTTGCTGATACCATGAATGCCCACTCCAGATACCAAAATGCTTATGTGCATGAAGAAGGGGAGTTTCTTGTGATTGAAGCCACCAAGGCCATTCCTTCAAAGGAACAAGTCTTCAACACTTACTCTGTGGACTCAAATGCCGAGCTCTTGCGTATGTATGGCTACGTGGAGGAGCTTCCCATGGAGCTGGATGTAGGAGAGATTCCATTGGAAAGTATCAAACAGTACTTTGCTGAGAATTCCAGTCTATCAAAAGACACCATTGACGAGATCGTCCAGATTCTCAAAGAGGTGGAGGTGGAGGACGATGAGCCGTTTGTCTTTGACTCTTTCAACTGCTACGCTAACGGTGAGATCGATAAGGAATTGACCTTCATGATCCAGTTTTTCGTGATCATCTCTGCTATCAACCACCAGAAATCCTTCAACTCTGCTTCGTCTGCAATTAAGTCTCGGGCCATACGCAGGGTACATAAGAAGGTCTACCAGCTTTTGATGGGAGAAAAAATCACCAAACACATGCTTGATCATTATTTGAATATCGTGAGAGTAAGGCTTCTGAAGTACCCCAAATCTGCATTTACGGCCCCTTGGGACCTGAAACCCGATAATACTAGTCTCTCCAGGGCCCAAATGGCTAAGATGGTCTTGTACTCGGAATACACCGCCTTAAGTGCTTGCACTTCTACAAAAAACGTTTTCGACTCCGCAGTTATTGATGACGACAAACTTTTGAGGAACATCATGAAGAAAGATGTCTTCGAGGACCATGTTTCGAAAAAGCAAAAGTTGAATTGAATGTTGAAGTGTGTATGGAATTAACGGAGGCCTGCCGCTTATGTAATCACTTAAAAGGCCACAACAAAATGATTTTGGACTCTATCAAGATTCGCTTGACTTCGTGCTGTCCAGCACCGGCAGGTCTGGAATTGATTCGGGTTGCTCCTTTTCTTGAACAACTAACGGGCGCCGATTAACGACTTCGAAGCCCTGTGGTTTCTCTTTGACGAATTTGTTTTTGAATATTTCAAGCCAAGATTGGCCTGTGGGTTTGACATCCTTATCTGCTTCTTTTCTCGGGCCAGCTTTCCAGTTCCTTCTCTCCCATAACTCTCTCATCTCCGGATCCATCGCGTCGCTCAAAAAGTATTTGCGGTAGATCTTGTCTGCCTCTCGGATAGTGTAGTCTGTCTTTTGGATTCTCTTCTCCGCCTGCTGGATGAAAGAGCTATCATCTTCCAGGCATCTCTCTTCTGGATCGTCTAGATCACAGACAGTATCGTCAATGGTCAACAAGTGCTTTTCACACTGGGCCCTATAGTAATCAACTTCAGTTTCATTAATGGAAGATTGCGAAGTTGGTGAAAACTCGGGCGAAGCATTTCTCACATGAGCCAAAGGAATAGGGACTTGCCTGAACTCGAATTCGTCGAGTCCTTCATCTCCAGGAACAGTTTTTTCGTTGAGAAGTGACTTTCTCTTAGACTTCACGGCTCCCACAGCTGCTTTTGCAGTCAATGCAAAGCAGAAGATGGCGTAAAGAATATAGTAAAGCCCCACCACCAAATGGATTGTCAATTGAGCGAACGCCACACATGATCTGGCATACTCGCTCACACGTAACTCCCGAATGTACGGAATACACAAGATTGTCAGTAAAAGTCTTGCGCACAGGATGACATGATCCAAACCATACCATGGGGAAGGAATAAAGTTAGGTTTGAAAACCAATTTGAGCACGTACTTGACGAGCTCAATGATACTCAAGAGAATTACTTGAGCCATTCCAAATGACTGCAAAAACACAATGATAAGCAGCAGTGCAATGGTGAAAAACAAGTCCAACAAGACAAACCCAAGCATCGAAGGCTTGTAGACGTTGTACAAATGCACCCATATCACTATGGACTTGACCGAGGAGTAAAGCTTGTAAACGTTGCATTTCCTGCGTCTCAGGAAAAATTTGGGAGCGAAATAATAGCAAACAAAAAACAACACTGCTCCCAACCACATAATTGTGGAGATTGCGCCGGCTGCAACGGGTCCTTTCACGGAGGGAATGCTGGGTAAATCGGGTAAATTGCTAGTCAATTCATCAGGGAAGTAAGAAGGGAGAAGGAATTTCCAAGGTTCCAAAAACTGGTAAGGAACTGTAGGATTGAAGGCGTTGAGAGTCAAGAAAAATTGCTTGTAACTGTAGAATAAAGAGTCATCATTAGAAGCCCTGACGAACATATGCAATGTGAATATCAAAAAAGGGAACCCAAAGGTGGAGATGAATTGACGCAACACTTGACCCAAAATAGCCCAGCAATTAGTTGAGAGCGAGAACGAGAACGACGGAGCCTTGTTTTGCATTGGTTTAGTAGCATGATTGATATTGAAACTGGGTTCCAACGAATGATCATTAAAGTCGTTTTGTTCGGAGATGGAATCCGTACTGCTGGTGTCTTGTGCTAAAACGTTTTTCTTTTTCGTGGGAATGTGTTTCGAAGAGTAACCCGGCGATGACTGCAGACCAAAGAAACGGTCGAGAAAAGAGCCTGAATTGCGCCTGATTATGATTTTGATGATGATGAATAACTGGTAGCAAATGACAGTGAAAGCGACCCAAATGGCAAGACAAATCATGAAGTTGGGCCAGCAATGAGTAACATAAGCATCGGAATTTGATTGTACCAAAGAGCCAAGCCCGCTGTTATGGTACGTCACAAACACATTATCTTTTTCGGTAAGTGAGTTACTTTTCCACGGAACGAGGTGGATATCCATAAGAGTGCACCACTTGATCTGGCTGATTGCAGACAGGAAAAAGCCAGGGTATTGGACATTGAGTCCACCCAAAAACACTGCGTATTGAAGGTACTTAAGGAGTTTCGTGGGGTCTGCATCCAACTGTCGAAGGAGAGGTTCATTGCAGATAGTCGAAGCCTCAATGAGAAATGGGTTTGACGATTCTTGGTCTGGAGATAGCACCTTGATGAGGAAATTGACGATATAAGTGAACAAACAGATTGCAGCAACACCAAAGAATAGTAACCTTTTAAGGCTTTTCGCTTCCACTGTAGAAGTGACGTAGCAAACGGAGCCACCTATGATATTGGAGCTATCATCGTTAGAAACCACAGTGAAAGTAAACGAATACGAGCCTAAACTGCCAAAGTTGGCACTGATGTCGGCCTCGTAATAAAGCACAAAGGAGTCATTCTGGTATAGAGGACACTGAGTGAGGTTTCCCGTTGCGTTTGCAAAAAAAGACTCAATAGAATAATTACTCTTTGCAATCGATTCAAACGTCGAAGCATTGAACATCAGGCCGGTGAATTTACCAGAATTCATCAGCGCGGGTACCAGAGGATAATGGGCCCTCTTATAACGGGAAAAAGTCCTGTTGAATCCTAAATGAAACGGGTTTTGGTTTTCCGGGAGTTTGGAGGCCGTAGCCATGAGCGAGGAAGAGGTGGAGGATATCTTGCCGTCATAACGAGGAGAGCCCCCAAAGCGAGAGGTATTCTTCACAGCAATAAAGTCGCAGAACCGTAGGTTCTCCTGGATGAGTGTCTTGCCCATGAAGTCCATCTTGACATTGAGCGTGGTAAAGCGGTTTGTTTCAGGGTCCACATCGGATATCAACACATCGGTGGACGAGAGGTTGGAGTGGTCCTGGACCTGGCTGTTGATGAAAAACTTCATCACTTTCTTATCCACATCGATGGCCACGTACACTATAAAAGGCAGGAGTATTCGGGCCTGTTTGTCGCCACCAAGAAGCAGGTACGACTCGATGAACCCCGCCGATATCAATCGTAGGAGGCTGACCACTAGGACAATGTAATATAGACATGAGCGCATGGTGATATGATAGGGCTTCCGCAGAGGATCGGAAAGAGATAGCAAGAGGTGGGAATGTGTTTTCTGCGTTTGTGTTTGGCCCGGCCAATCAGCTATATTTAGTCTTGCTACTATCACGAGAGCCAGTGCTCAGGGGTATGAATGGGTGTTAAGAACAAGAGAATGAGTTGCACCAGAAAAAGACCGCAGCGCGCAGTATGTGCGCGGAAGTAGACTCTACCGGCCAACGGTTTCAGAATATGGACATAGGCTTTTGGAACAGACGAACTGGGGCTAAAGGTATCCTGTTTTGGGAATTCTCGTGCGGCTTTCAAGGGTCTAACTTGAAGCTTGAAACTCCGTAAAGCTTGTATTTTTGCCCTCTGAATATTTTGTAGCTTATTTTAGACTTCTGTTAAGACAATGCAGAGTACGGATTGAGTTCAAACGTAAACTGAACTTGCGCAGAATAAGCTTTTGGACCTGTTTAAAAAAAGCTGGTGAGAATAGCAGATCTTAGGAGTTTATTACAAAGGGTCTTTTTTTTTCTTTACTAAAGGGTTTTAGAGGGTTTGAAATAGATTTATAAAAAAGTTATAGAGAAACTTCTAAACGTTTCATGAGTGTTTATGAGATCTGAGTGTTTCATTTTTCAAAAGAGTTTTACAAGAGTATCGAAATTTCTAGTAGGAGGAACCCCACTTACTTTTCAACTTCCAGAAAAAAAAATTATTATACATTGCCAAAAAGTGCCAGCTCAGTGTATTTTCACTCGAATCATGATATTTCTGAATTACATATATTTTATCCTCATGTTAAACAACAATTTTAGAATTCATTATCTGCGGTTTTAGCTCAGTTGGGAGAGCGTCAGACTGAAGATCTGAAGGTCCTGTGTTCGATCCACAGAAATCGCATACTTTTTTGCTTCTAAGTCTTTTTTATCGTCTTCAAAGTTAGCTGAACCTGAACTATGTCTGCTGTAACCCTACGTTCTATTATCCTTTCCGTTGATTCGCTATATACATATATCCCAGTAGTGACTCTAATCGTTGACCTTTCTGAACTTAGGGTACAACCGTCCCGCATGGTAGTTCATGGAGCTTGCACCTGCTTTGGTGGGCTTGAATGTTTCCATACAAGTCTTTAATTCATGCTCGAAGCCTGAGCACTGGCCCGACCCTTCTCCATTGGCCGCCCAGCAGTTCAATAGAGATGACATCAACACAAAGCACTGGTTGGTAGACTTGGACACATTGGTATTTCTGAGCTTGATCTTGGGTAACGTAGGCAAAGCCTTGCTCTGGGCCACCTTTTTGTATGCCATTCTAGTGCTGAGGATATGAGTTTGGTGAGAAAAATTTGATGGTTCTCCGACCGGAGCGCGAATACACTATATGCAGGTGGTCCCAATTATCACCAACCCACTAAACATAAGGCCAAAAAAGGGCGGAAAATAAGGCTTGTTCGGTCGACCTTAATTGGTGATTAGTTGCTTGTCTCCATAGTCAGCTTCCTCACATTCATTGGTCGTAGTCATTAATTGTATTCTTGAAAACCTGGTGTTTCTGACCGGAGCGTCTAGCAAAAAAGCGGCGCTGGTGTTTGCGTGGTCGAGTGGTTAACCAGTATATTCTCAGGAAGCTGCCCGACATGAGTTTCTTGTGCAAAAACACATCATAGTAGTGTGGCACCCGTGTGCGGTGTTTCAAGACACGGGGCATCAATTGTGTTTCCACGGTTTGGTGAATCTGGTCATATGTCTTCTTCATGAAGGCTGCACGGTCCTCCGACAGCTTGTACTTTATGCGGGTCAACGAGTCCATTTGCTCACTCAAGTTGATAAGTACCACCTTGAACAAGTGTCTGTAAAGATGGCGATAATGTCTGGTGGTGGTCAACATAGAGCCATAGTAGGGAATGAGATCAAAGTAGTTCAAGGCATACTTAAACGTGGGCCCGGTGTACTTGGTGGCAAACGGAATCTTCGACACCAAAAGGTACTGGTTGGTCTTGATTTCCCTCTTCAAGCCCAGGAAAAGAGGGATGGTACTCCTGGTGATTTCGGACGAGAGCATGCGTTGCATCTTCATTATTTCCTCCTCAACCTGCGTCTTCAAGGTTGCCAGCTCATGGTCTAAAGTATTGTAGTCCTCGATGTTCTCAAGCATGATTGGCTTACCCTCCAACAGTAGGAAATCCTCCGGGGTATTGGGCTTTATATCATGAGGCATTAACGTTTCTTCAAGGGCATCGTCCTCCATGAAGTTGACCTCCTTCTTGTGGATGGGCACTTTGGTAGAAGTAGGAGACAGATCGCCAATCAACTCCACCGGAATTTTAAGTGCTTTGCTCTTTTTAGATAAAAATGCATTTTTGGTTCCATTTAATGGAGCACCGGCGAAACTCCGGTCGAACCCCACCACGTTGAAATGGTATGTGCTTTCGAGTGCCTGCTCCAACGCCAGCAACTGGGTTTTTTGGTCTCTTCTTGCGAATTTGCATAAGTCAGTCAACCGTTTGTTACGGATCGATAAGAGGCTCTTGGTATCGATCGAAAGCCGTTTCTTATACTTATAATGAACACCCTGATCGTTATCCAAATCCTTTAACGCCTCATATATCTTCTCGATATCTTCCCATGGGGTCTTTACAAGGTCGATTTCGTCAGGAAGCCTACTGATGGCTTCGTGTCTTCTGAACGCTAGACTGGAGGGATGGCTTCCAAACTGCCTTCCTTCGTCAAAACTGCTCTGCACACTGATATCGTGTTTGCTCATGAACCCCAAGTTGAGCGAGCTTTCTTCGAGCTCCTTGGAGTATAGTTTGACGAAATCCTCTAGCGAATGGGTATTCTTCTTCTTGGAGGACTTGGATTTGCCACTGAAGGCCTGTTTTTTGGTATCGCCGTCTTTTCCAACTTTTCCTTTCAGGAGAATGCTTCCAAGCTGCTTGAGCTGTATTTTGTTCTTCTCGGCATGCCTGGAGGAGGAGGAGAACCCTCTGTTGAACATGTATTGGGTAGGGTACCTGAACATAGTGGATGGTGATAACACGGTGGCGAATATATGTGGTTTTGGTGTAAGGATCTTATTAATAAAACAGATCTGATACACGGATTTGCTGAATACCGACCCGTATTGCCTGGTTTGGTGGGATTAGATCCTATGCCTTGATAGTAGGTTTCAGGTTGTGCGAGCTCGGCCTCCGCGGCGTGTGTCATGCGCGTGATGCGTGTCACGTGATGTAATCTTTAAACCAGTTAGTATTTAAAGATTTAGCAGTAAGGTGTTATAAAGTTTAGAAAAGATCTGAAGTGTCAAGCTTTTTTGAGTATAAGCTTTTCAAAGTGCTCAATCATTTCAAAGTGTTTGAAGCATTAGCATGAGAATGAATGATAGGGACTACGCGCTCACGTGATCTACATTATGTCAAAATACCCAGCCGTTAATTGTTCGTAAAGAGAAATAAATGTCATGAAAGTCGTAGACTTGAAGAGTCGGATCTAGATCGGAACATCTTCTAGTTGAGCGAGAATAGGCTCTTTAAGGTGTGCATGTGGAGGACGCTTCACTAGTATGGGACTTATCGAGCCCACAGAACTGCACAGGCTTTGTCTGCCGTGACTAGTCTCATAGTGGTCCAAGGAAAGCGCGGAGGCCGTGGACGAGCTTCTTGATATAGAAGGCACCGCCGTGTTTCTGTGAATGGAAATGTATGAGGCCTCATTGACGCGAGGTGAGAGTCTGGTGGATGTGTACCTTGTAGGAGTGAAACAAGTGGAAGCATCGCTTTCGTAGCCCCTGCTAGGCGAGCGAGCATGCAGTGCAGCCTCAGCAAGTGCCAGCTGTCTTTCAAGGAACATCTGCATCTTCTTGGTGTTGATCAAGTTGTCCTTGATTGGTTGCAAAAAGTCAGCCAATTGCACAACCATGTCTTCGTTGTGAACACGCACGTCCCAGTTTAAAAGGAACAAGAGCTGTCTCTCCATCAAGTTGACGTCAGTCAACGAGAACAAGCCTTCGGTGTAGCGAGCCCAATGGGCGTTTTTTGGAGAAGAGTCGTTATGGAACTTGGAGGCCAAAATCAAACAACTCAAGAAGATGCGGTGTCTGGTGCAAGGCAAGCCTTGGGCATTTTTGGGGAGCTTGGCCTTCAACTTGTCCAAAATCACAAGTGAGGCCATCAAAGTGCCGGTGTAAACATTTGTGTAGCTGACCAACTTGGTGATGAAGGACATAAGCGAAGGCAAGGGTCTGCCGCTTTTGGAAGTCTGGACCTTGGATTCCTGACAAGGAATCACCTGCAAGGTCTTGACCACCAACTTTTGGATCATTTCAGGGGAAACAGGCTTCCGAAGGAATATGTTAAGCGCTTTCATATCGAGAGAAGAAACCATCTTGATATAGTATATGGAAGTTTCTTTAGGGGAAAGGGTATTGAATGGATTGCAAAGCTGCCGATGATAGTATTGAAGGAGTCCTTATATAGTAAAGTGAAGATACTCGAGTTGCCTGGAAAGTTTGGGGATGGAGATCGGATCGGACAAGCATCGGATTATATATACATTGAGGATATGTAGGAAATTCCGAACCTAGTCGCGACGCATGATCGCGCTTCCCTAGAGACCGACCCCTTCTACACGATAATTGAGGCAGTGCGCATTGTTGTGCGCGCGAACAAGTGCTGGTGGAGAAAAGATTCTAAGCCCGGCGGCTTAGGTACCTTAGGCACGATGGTGTTCAGGAGCTCAATTAGTGCCCAGAAAGGAAGGAGCCTGAATTTGTGGAATGCCAATTACTAAGCTGAGACAAAACCACCTGACTTTGGTGCATGCTCTAAACCTTATCCTATACCATCCAAAATTTGGCTTTATCTTTAATCCCACTATACGGAGCCTATTGATTGATGACACTGACAATGACTCACTACTGAGGTTCCCTCTAGGAGAAGATCGCCTTGAATAAGATCACAAAGGGGTTTCAGATGTTTCAGTTTCTTTTTCAGTTTCTTTTTTTTTTTTTGGCACCCAAGTGAACTGCCCCTTGATTTGCTCATAACGGCATAAAATGTTTCAGGTCCATCGAAATCGACTTATGGAGGTGACAGTGGGCGGAGGTTTGCAGCATTGTTAGTCAGCCTGGAGCTCACGCACCAGCACTCAAGGATTTTTTTTCCTTTTGCTGCGGGTTGCACCCAAGACGCATTCACCAGCCGAACCATATTGTTCAAAGCACATTTTGCATCTGGAACCCCCCTTGAGAATGTATAGTCTTGGCTGCAAGTGACATCTTGAAATTTGCAAGATGAAACAGGACGGAGAAGGAGCGGAGTTTCTAATGGGGAGATTTGGAGCGGACTCTAGCGTGCTGAGCAATGGAGTGCCTATTATTCGCGATCGACGAAGATCTCCCTAATCTGCCTACAAGGCCCAATTCCAGTGCCATCCAATGGCTCAAGCGTCTCCTAATACTGAGTTGTGAAACCTATGCTACAGTATTACTGACATTTTTTTTTTCCATTCTTTTTTTTTCCGTTTTCGTCTAATTTCCGCGTGGAACCGTTGAATATTCGGCTGGGGTGCCAATACCCATCTCCTGCACGATCGGTCGCAGTTTTCAGTCGAAGCCTTCATCAGCCATTGTGCTGCGGTGAAAGATGAAACAATGCCAAGCACTTATTACCCATTGGAGCTATTGTCTCGACGACTCTCTCGTCCATTGCGCCCACTTGGCTTGACTCGAAGTGACACGCTGAAACTCTCGTTTCCACCTTCGCTTGACCGACTCACCAAACAGAGTCAGGCAGCTTGGGTAAAAAAAGGCCCGCTCCCCGTCTTGTTTACCAAACGCGATGGGGGACGCGCTCTCGGTCTAGATTTCGTGCCCCACCAGGCACTCTACCTCGCGTCTGCGAAGGGCCCTTGCCTCGACACCCTGACATCCCCGTGCGTTGGAATGGAATGGGGTTATATCAGGGGTAAAGGAGCTGGGGTCGAGCCGCACGTGAGGATCTGCAGCAAACCACATGTTTTTGCTTTTCGTCTCTTTTTTTGTCTGCAAGACAATGCTGCTACGCATTCATCCGGGTGGAGAGATTGCACTGTCTTGAACGTATGCAAGAAAACTTTGTCTAGAATTAAGGTTTCGAGAATTCTCCGCCTCCTAGATTATCCGGCCATCCAGATACACACTCCACGAAATACTAAGCATAATTAAGCATTACTCGAAGTACTACCCAAAGTACTACCCAAAGTACCACCCAAATTACTACTCGAAGTAGGTACTAAGAAGTACCACCATAAGCCTATTGTCACTACTAGGCATGGCCTGACTACTAGCATAAGCTTAGGATAACCACTTTAAAACTTTAAACGTAGACTAATCGAAAACCTAAAGATACATATTCCAGAATCTTAAGAAGCATATTTTAAACATAGCCTAAGATTAGCTTCGGAGTAGCTCCACTTAAGATTCCTCGTCTAGTGTGGGGATACACATTAGTAGATCAAACCTTATTCTCGAGCCACCAAATAGACTATTAGAAATTGAGTGATCTTTCTTCTAACCATGTCATGTTTAAAGCCTATTTTACTGTTTCGCCCCACTCTACTATGGGATCTAGACCGGCCATTGGTCTAGACCTTACTTACAAGGCCCAGTCCGCATTTGCATGCACAGAGGCACACAGTGCGCCAGACAATAAGTGCACATGTCAAGAAAATGTGCTCTATAATGTTAGTATAATTTTCATTGAGTGACATGTCAGGAATATGGGTATACTGGATCGATCATGATTTGAGTACTCTGATTGGTGCACAGCATAATGTCATCATATTATGTCGAAAGTATCACATACGGGTTGGTCCTAAAGGTGGAATGGGTGAGGAGGAGAGATTAAGAAGGATGGTTAGAAATTTTAAGGAGAGAAAATTTGCTCTTAAGCGGCGCGACGTCCGGGTAATCCGTGTTGTAGGCAGGCCCACCATGGTGAGGGTTCCAAGTGGCTGCGAACAAAGCTCAATGTTCATATTGATATCCATATTAATTCTTATTCCATATTTTAATCTCATATATAAATATTTGAAAATCCCTCAAATGCTCCATTCATATCAAAGGGCGGAAAGATATCTTGCTGTGGACTAAGCGGAAAGAACTTGTCGCTGATATCATTAGGCGCATCCCTGGTAAACTCTCTTTTATTGTCTTCTTTCATGTTGCTGATCTGCTGCCAGAGAAGATCGATCTCTGGGATCTTTTCAAACGCAAAATTTTCCGTTGCCATTGGAGGAATATAGTCCTCGATATTGTTTTGAGGCACATCCTGGTAGTTCTGGGGGAACTGAGATGACTCGCTTTTGATCCCGACTACATCTTCATTGCTGGTTTGCCCATGTTCTTGAATAGGCATCATCATGTGGCCTGCATTGGGTAAATTTCTTGGGTTGCCCTGCACGACTCCAACTGTAGGAGCTGGGTTGAACTGGTCTTGGGTGGTTGTGGTTGTAGTGTTATTGTTGTGGTGGTTGATTCCGTTCTCGCCCATTGCAGTCATTTCGGTCTTGATGACGGGCTCGATTTTGGTGTAACATTGTCTGCAAAGTGCAAGGATCTCGTCGATCTGCGGCTGTGTCATCTCCATGAAATGGTAGTCTAACTCCGTGATTTTTTTGTTGAAGGCGTCCGATGCGGTTTTCTTCAACACGTATGTGTGTGTTCTGGATATCCTCCATGCATAAAAGTATCTATGGCTCAACCGGGACAAGCAAAAACAGTTATAGTTCACAATTTCCGAAATTATGTTGGTCAAGCTGCAGATACTGTCGAAACGGCGTCTGTAGGACTCCGATGTCATGAGCAATTGCTTGTGGTCGGAGCGTTCCATCATTTTGAAGGCCTTGATCCGAGCACGTGCAGCAATGCAAAAGAAGATCTGGTTGCATTTCTGGACCAATGCGATGATGGAATGATTCAAAATGAGCCCAGGTGTTGTGGATGCAGAATCAAAGTTTGACCGGCTGCTCAACAACAAGTCTAAGATCTCTGGGATGAATTCCCCGCAGTAAAATGACACAATCTTGGATATGTAGGAGAAACTGAGGTCAAAGCGCTCGGTCTTCTCGAAGTTCAAGAACAAGTGGTAGAAGATGGACATGGAAAATTGCTTCATGTTCATGTACACTTTGAGTTTCAAGACCTTCACAAAGGGGAATTCCGGCGACTCCACCACTTTTTCCTTCAGCATTTCTGTGGGGTTGAACTCGATTTTCACACCAGGCAGTCCAGTGTTGAAAGACGATTTGGAGCTAGATTTTCGAGACCTCCGTGGCATCTGTTCTGGAAAATACGGATTCTTGTTTGACCCAGACGACGTATAGTCCGATAATGTGCCCAAATCTTCAGATACCTTTTCCTCAAACATGTCCATCAACTGGAGGAGCTCCGATACTTTCAAGGGACACTGTAGCATGAGACACCGCCGGATCATCTCGCCGAAATTGCGGTAAAACGAGCCAGTCCATGTTAGAAGCGAGCACAACTTGATCTCCACATCATCGTTGTGCACATTGGATGCACCACTGGTGAAATAAGGACCCTGGAGATTGCTATAGTTGTAGTCGACCATGATGGGAAACCCAAACTGCCAAGCTAGCTTCAAGTCCATGAGCTTAATGAAGAACCACATCTTCCTGCAGATGTTGGCACATCGGATCTCTTCCACCAGTAGCTTGTGGTCACTCTGGTGTTCGAGGTCACGGTGTATTCCTAGGAAGTACCCAATATGAATGCACATGGCATTAAGAGAACTAGCCTCATAGCCATCAGCAGAGTCTGTCTGTTCTGGGGCCACATCCGAATAAATTCGCTTCATTATCAAGCATTGAAGCACACTCAATGAGCACTTATGTGCTCCGGGCAATTGGTCTAGACATGCCTGCACATACTCCATGAAGTCAATGCTGACGGGATGGGTCAAGATATACTTGGACTCAAATAAAAGCGTTCTTTGTCTTTGAGACAAATACTCGGAACCAGTGCTATCGCCGGTTGGGGGCCCGTTACTGTCCAAACCAATGTCGTCAGATAAAGAGTAGGGTGAGTTCACAATGTCTTCATTCTCGCTCCCGATATTGGAAAATGTTGAGAGGTACGAGATCCGGAGCACAATGAGAAGAGTGCCCATGGTAGCAAAATCCTTCCTCTTTCGAATATTGATGTGCTCAAACCTCTCTTCGGACTTGCATTCTGGCCCAAGAATGGCATGCACTTCGGCCCGGAAATACGTCTCGTCTAGAACACACATGTACGGGTACACCACCTCAAAAAACCGCTTGATGAGGAGAAACAAGGCCCTCTTGTTGGGAAGGATGAGTTTCAACTTCTCGATGATATCTAACGACTGGTCCATAGTGCCCTCGAACACCGTCAAGCCCAATGCCAATGTCTTTTTGTTGAGTGTAGCCTTGAGATCACGGCGAGTGTTGGGAGAGATTTGGGCCCGTTCTAGAGCAGGATTTTCAGCCACCACGTCTCCCCCACTGGACTCAAACTCGTCCTGGCCCTTCTCCCCAGGTGCTTTTTGAAACGCCTGTTCCCGGAGCTTCTCACTGGTCACGTCCCATAATGCGCGGAGGGCCATATCTTTCTGGATATAAGAGAACCACGAAAATGGGCCATGATTCACGTTTTTTCCTCCCTCTCTAGAAACAGACGAGTAACCCGTGTAGAGGTCAAAAGCCTCCTCCAAATCCAGTTTGTTCTCGGGCGACTCTTCTGGGCTCCGGGGCATGCCGTGCACGCCTGCAGTAAACCCATTTGGTGTGTAGATGTGCCAGTTTCCTGGGCCCAAAAATGGCGCCCCGAAACCGGTGTACATGTCGGTATTGAAGCCCTGCGCACCCTTCTCATGGCCATGGTGTGCTTTCACCTGTGCTGGGTCCAACCTATGATTACCTCCATAGGCCTGGGGAGCAAAGTTCCCATTTGGCCCGGCATACGACATCTGGTTTGGGTGGGGCATTATGGGCGGGTTTGGAATGGGATGACTCACGTAATTTCCAATTGCAGGTAGTTGTCCGCTACTCGGTAATTGTCCATTTGGGGGCATTTGGTGTCTATTTTCCTGCCATTGGTGTGAGTTTGCCTGCCCTTGATGTCCGTTTGCTGGTGGTTGGTGTCCGTTCGCAGGTGGTTGGTGTTCGTTTGTTAGTGACTGGTTCGAGTCCTTTTGGTTGGCCTGGGGATTAGAGTCATTGGACAGAACCACCTTTTTTTTGGAACGCCTTTTCCGCTTGGGCGATTGCCTTGAATCCAGAGTATCCGCGTCTTGTTTCCTCTTGAAAACCATCAACGTGCCTGCCGTTTCATGGTTCATGACCCGGTCCTCGTGGTATTCACATTCGTTTCCCACCTTATGCTTTATACACGAAAAGCAGGGCAGTTTGCGGTCACATCTGACCTTGCGGCGTTTGCATTGGTTGCACAGAAGCGGGATCCGCTTAAGGCTGCTCAACTTGGTGTCGTGCAGCAGGTCTCCGTTCATTGTGCGCTTTTGCAATTTCTCTTGTCTATGTTATGTCTAAGCGAGTGAGTAATTGCTACTTGATGCTTCTCGTGCATGCGCGGAACATCACCTGAGTTAACGCTGCCTTCTATTGTACACCTATATAAGCTTCTTGTGGAAGATATCTTGCTTGGTATTCTGGTTCTGGTTGCTTTCTTCTTTGGGATGTACTGTTTGCTTTTGGATCCTTTGTTCTTCTCTCTTGCTGCTTCTTTTCTTGCTGTATCCATTGTATGCCTGCACCTAGCGCTTCCGTGCAGGCCCCCCTGTGCCACATTACAGTCTCTCAATTTTCCAAATACCCATAGAGCTCGAACATTTTCAACAACTCATCATTTCCAATCATACTTTGCTCATCGAAGATTTCTTGGTAGTCACCTTGAGTTTGTTTTTCCTTCACCCACCCGTAAGTATTCACCGTATTGTCGTTTCCATACATTGCTCGGTTGGCCGCTGTAGCATTGAAGCCTGATGCTGTCTGTAGACCACCACTGCTCATATCCGAATTGGTGGTAATTTCCGTCGGAGAAATCGACTGCACTCCGGCCATTTTGCCATCGCTTGTTCTCTTTTCCTCTGTCCTCTGGTGATTTTTTTGGCGTCGTATGGATTCCAACTTGGCTAGCCGGAACTCTTCGCAAAGCTTGCACATGCTCTGTAACTCGGGGTTGGACATGAACTGTAGCATATTTGTGCCGTTGTGGAAAAACGTCAGTTTCTTCGTGTCGGAGAATCCTGCTAGCAAAAGCTCAGGATTCTCCATGCACTGCTTCAACACGAAAAATGCCATCACGTAGATCTTGTACGAGTTGATATAAGTGTTACTCATACTCTTGAAATGGCCCACGAACAACTCTGCCTCAATGAGTGTAATGGTGAAAAGATTGTCCACAACTTCGCAACGCTCTACGAAGTTCTCGGTTTCATCGTTTCCTCCTCCCTCCATCTCTTTGATAGCCAAAGTCCGTTTATAGTTGATCAACCGGATGAAAAACGATGACACGAAGTTATGGGTCTTTATCATGCTCCTTTCGATGCGAGATGTCAAGATATAGTCATAGTGTCTGCCGAAAAGCTCTTCTGAATTATCCAAAGCGTACGACATGATGTAGACTAGCTGGACCACGGACCGGATAAAGATTTTGAACAACTCAATCCCGGCTCCTATTTCTGCATCTTTATCTTGATCAAGCTTTTCCTCGTAATGGAGAACCACCAAATAGTATAAGCACGACAAATTAGCTCTGGTGTTGATGAACAAAAGGAAACGGCGTACTTTCATGAACGGCTCTTCGTTTTCGCCCGCTTTTCGAGGCGTATTTAGCTCCTTGGGCGCAGGACTGCTTATGTAGTCCCGGAAGAAATCCTTACCAAAACACTTGAGGAAGATCTTTTCCAACTTGCTTGTTTCCGACAACAAATCAATGACTCTCAATTTCTGTCTCAAATTGGTCACCTTTGTGACTATGCTGCGGTAGCAAGCACTAATCGAGTCCACTTTCGAGTTGAAAGCACTCACCTCCTCTGAAAACAGAGCTGATGGCTCCACGTCACTATTGTCCAAATTCTGTAATTTCATCGGCGTTCCGCAGTAAATGGAGTTGTTTGCGTCGGCATTGACAATAAAATTCCAGAGAGACCGCCATGTGTTCACGAATTCCGGTTTCTTGGAGATACTGTTGATGGTATCGTACTTGAGGGGATCCCTGTTCAAACCAATGGAAAGGGCTTGGTTCACAATGGCTCCAAACAACAATTGGGAGTCAGAACCACTCAACCCAAGACAATCGTTCGGTAGCACCGACCTAAAGAAGAATAGAAGCGTCAAACTTTGTACGGATTTAAAGGTCGTCATGATCTTCACTTTCTCCTCCGATAAGCACAGGTTGATCACACTCAAATGCTCTTCCGACTTAAACCGCGTGATATCCTTAATCAAGATGATTTCCAAGTCAGTGTACTCTATATCCATTTCCTTGTTAGGAATCAAAGACATGTAGCCTAGTTGGACCATAATAAGAAGAACACCAACTATAGTGAGATCGGCATCATTTTTGATCGAGATTTGCTCGTAGTATCCTTCATTGCTCTCGATAAAGTCCCCTTTAAACAAATTTTTGAATTCCTTAAGCACAGTATCCTCGTGGAATATGGACACGAACGGGTGTACATAGTGGAAGAATTTCTCCACGGCCATGTATACCGCCGATTTGCTGGGAAGAATTCTAATCACATTGCTAGCCACAAAATCATAGTACACCCTCTTGGACTGCTTAAGTGCAAGGATAGACTGCACTTTGTTCAATGGGTTCAAGCCATTATCGCGGTCCTGGTCAGTCACGTGGGAGTCGTCAACGTATGCCTTAATCTTGGTAGTGACTAAAGTATCGTCATTGATGAAGATTTGCTCAGAGTCCTGCTCTATCTTGGCTCCTTCTTCCGACATTGGCTCGTCGAAGACTTCCAGAGTTCCAGAAGCATGTGTCAGATTGCCGTTTGCATCCAACTCGGAACTTTCTTTTGGTTTGGATATGAACTGTTGGAACTGTTCACTTTTGAAAAGGTTCATTGTGAAGTTTCTCACGAGTTTCGTAAATGAATCTCGTTTGGTCATTCCAACATACGACAAAGGGCCCTGTTGTTGCCATAACGGGCCATCAACCAATAGAGTGCTTGAAGCCACGGAAAATGAACCCATGGTGTCGTCTAATGCAATTCGGAGAATGTTCTGGCCAATTGAAACGGAAACAAACCCGGGTTCGGTGTATTCCTCTGCAGTGTTCTGAGAGAAGCTTCCCTTGGTTGAAGATTGGTAGGTCAATTCTGATTTTGACGGAGATATTTCGGACGCTTGAGCATTGCGTCTAAGTGAGCCCCCATCCATAGGAGACAGAAGGTTGGAGGTGGAGTCTGGAGGTGGAGGAGGTGGAGGCATAGGGTAGGTTTCGGTCTCAGGTACCAACTTTGTGGGCATGCTCTTGTGGTGAGGAGGCTCCAAGGATACATCGTGAGTAAGTGAATTGCGATGTTTGTTAGAGTCATTAGTGTATGACGCCAAGGAGGAGCTGGTGGAGCCAGTGGATTCCAGTGGGTTGCGGTTTGACGGTAACGAGTTCAGTCGAAGACTCACCTCCTCGTTGACCAGTTCTCCGCCCAAAGAGGAAGGCGGCCCTCGGAATTTGGGACCAAACGCCGTGGTGCCAGACGAGCTGGTTGTGGAAACTGAGGGGTCCCGTGTAAGAGGGTACACATTCGTAAACGACTGGCTGTGAGAGCGCAGAAAAGGAGGCGGCGGACCAGGAGGGTTATTTAGCTTGATTCCGTAGTTCACAGGCAGAAGCTGGGCGTGAAAGGTCTGGTCTGCAGGAGTCTGACCCGGCCATTGCTGGTACATGGGCACCATATGGTTGGGGGCCGTAAGAGACGCATAGGGCAAGTTTGCCGGAAGAGCCGGGCCATTGGAGCCATTCGGCGCATTCAGGAGGTTGGGGATGTTGTGATTCCCATTAGGAATGACGGAGATGCTGAGGTTGTGTCCATTTGGAATGTTGGGGATATTCTGCGGACCAAGTGGCATCATCTGGGGGTGGGGCACACCGAGATAGGGCGAGCTCATGATCTTTACGGGCAGAGGCCCTAAAGCAGCGTACATCAGTAGATCGAAATCATCCTCGTACTTGCAAAGATGGGCCACAGACTTCTTTTTGCAGGAGCCGCACACGGGTCTCTGGCGGTCACAGCGGGACTTTCGTTTTCGGCACACCAGACACGAGGTGAGGATCCTCAGTCTCTTTTTCGGGTTGTCTTCCATTTAAATATAGGTGTCTTTGGAGGGGCAATTGAGGGGTGAGGAAGAGGGAAGAGAACAGTGAAGGAGGCAGAAGTTTCCGAAAAATGGGGAAATGCGACCCCAAAAATACAGGATCGTAAACAGTGGGGAAAGACTACAACAGGGCCCTTTCGACAAAGGTCCGCTTTACGAGCCCTGAGAATGTCCCTGCATAGTCTCCTCTTGTACCTTCAGGTAAGAGTGAAATTTCACTTTTAAGAATGTAAGGTAATAATGGGTTGTTTACGTGCATTCACCATTGGGTGGATTAGGTTGCCGGCACATAACTATAGAGGATCTCTAAAGATAATTAGATGGCAGAAGAAAATAGAGATTGCAAGGACAGAATCCATTAGAGAAAAAGAGAGAAAAACAAATTTCAGATGACGATTTCGGATTTCAGACTCCGAGCCTATCAAAAGCTCGTAGAAATTTTGTTTGGTTCAAAGGTCAGCAAGGGAAGTACGCCCGATGGGTTAACAGGCTTAAAGTACAGGCATAAGTGTGTCCAAACAGGCTTGCGCAGAGGTATGTGCAGGCGACTGCACTGCGGGGTATAAGCTACGCAGAATAGTGCGATGCATGTTTCTAACCTGCGCCTAGAGAATGCATGGAACCATTCCAGTTTGGGCACCACCACCACTAATGTGCTCTAACAAACAGGAACAATAGGGTATTGTGAACCAGATCCGAAGGGGGTGTCTGGGACTGCACGCTGAGGAACTACATACACTCCCTCTGTTTGTCTCGGGTTCTGTACTTGCTCAGGGAAACCCACCTCCTGACCCATTCGCGATCTGAGCCAAAGCGTGTTTAAGCGGCCGTCTGAAAGATCTTGCTGGCCCATGCGCGCCTACTTATAGGCCCACATGAGAAGAGCTTTATGACCGATTGGGAAAGGTACGTTCGTATATTCAAAGCAAGAGACTAGTTCAAATGTAGCGGTGTTCTGAGATTCCTACTATATGATTTATGTGGTGAACGGGTAGATTCTCGCGTAATGAGCTGGGCACATGTAGTGGTGTAATTTAATAGAGAAGTAGATGATTAAGTATTCTGCGGAAAGAGTTGGTGTTGATTTGGCGAAGAAATTGGCGAAATAAGTGCCGGACAAAAACTGCCGAAAATTAAATTAAGTAGCAAAAATAAAATAACAAAGAAAAAAAAGCAAAGTTAATTGTGGAAAAAAAAAAAAAAAAAAAAATCAGCTAGCGAATCAAACTTATGAAATAAACTTACAACATTACCAGCGATAATAAACTAGCGATATCATGTAACCTTCTTGAAAATGGCACCTGGTACAAATTATTCTTTTTAATGGCATCTGATTTAAAAATTGGCTTCATACAAGGCTTGGTTACGAAAGGGATCGGTTATTTTAGTGGTTATACGGAATTGTGCATCGTGGTTACAGTGCATATATACTTGTTTGAGACATCCTGCTTACTGAAACCTTATAATGCAACACTGTTTTTAACCTCTAGGTTAGATATTTTAGATATGAGAGATAGTGGAGATTTTTCATCAATTCGAATCAGAAGAAAGAACTTAGGAGGTTTGCTTACCCACACCATAATGACACGTGCGTGGCATGCATGCGCTCAATAAAAGTGTGATCTTGCCAGAAAAAAACAACTTATGAATACTTTTCGAAGGGTGCGTTTGAATTGCCTATTTTCGTGTTGATTAATGTCCTGAATTTACCGATTTCACTATATTTTTATTTGTTGCTCCCCGAATAAGTTGTGAGCAACCAAGAAATGAAGAAAAGATCCGAACAGACTCTCGAGATTTCTTCTTGCTTCAAATATTGGAGCAATATCAGAGCTTTTTATTAGAAAGAGCAAGGTGTTTACGACTCCGTTTTCTCTGAATCTTGTAAAATCGGGTGAATGTCTGTCCATCTGTTCTACTGTCTAATCCATATAGCCATGGCCTATATGTTAGTATAGTGAGAAGCTACAGACTCAAACAGCTAAATGAGTTATTCAATGACCTGACTGAGCTATATTTACAGAGAATCGAGGTACGCACCTCGTATAATTAGAAAGTATGGCTAGACCCACTGGTGTAACGGAATAGGCTATGCGCATGCAAGGTTACACGAGCTGTGAAACATGGGACTAGGCAAACTTTCAAATTCTCAGATCATTGTATTCCTCATTTTTCAAGTATCCACATTTCCTGAGAAGTAATTTTCTCCATGTTATCAATCTTTACCTCAAAATTCAAACTTCACATCTCCTAGTAACCTGAAAAAATTGATTTTCGGTTGCGGCCATACCAAGGGCAGAGTACTGTTTCCCGTCCGATCAACGTTAGTCAAGCCCCTTAGGGCCACAGTGAGTAATGCAGTGGGAGACCATGTGTGAAATTGTGGTGCTGCAATCTATTTTTGCATTTTCGCCATAAATGAGTATGTGTTCTTTTTAAATTATTCAAAAAAAAAATTTTAACTTCACTGGTTCTTATTGTTTCTCAGCAGTTATAGCGTCTGCAGTGCCAGGTCCAGTATTAGAGGTAAGCACTACGCACACCATGCGCTGCGCGTCGCGTCTCAAGCATCACCTTCTGACACCTTAAGATATAGGCTCGAGCCAAGCATGCCCGATACAGAGAATTACTGGGACGACCAGGATCTCGCAGATTTTATTATTGACGATGACGGGCCAGACCCAAACCATATGGATGCTTCATCGCAGCCTGAATATCCGGATTCCACTCATGAAGACACCGCCGATCTCTCCCTCAATGAAGACGTCAAAGAAGACCGAATCTCCGCCTTCAACAACACCGTCCACTCGAGGAAATCACAGACATCCCAAATCTTGAAGGCACACATATCTGTTCTTGTTAGTGCGTTGGGAGGCCCCGACCATTCCACAGATCAGAACCTCTATAAGTTGGGACACGACGCATTGGCGTGTTTGAAGGATCTTAAGCGGTGGATCCGTACTGTCGACGAACAAAATGCAACTTTCGACGTTGCTCTTGCGTGTGCCGAAACAGGCCTTGTGGAGAATGATTTGATCGTCATCTTGTGTCAATGGGACAAGCCTCCTGCAGGCATGAAGCGGACCAAAGCCATTGAGAAGATCTCTCTTGCCTGTTTGGAGCTCTTAGTTCTCCTCACTTGGCCCGTGGAGGTCAATAAAGATACTTTGCTCAAAGACTATACTGCGAAAACGGAGAACAGAAGGGCCCAGCTCAGGTACAAGCATACAGCTCTTTCCTATAAGGGGGGTAAGCTTCTCAAGGCAGTGCTCCGGCTTGGGCTAAATGCGTTGAGAATCCCTAAGGATGAACGAGAACCTCGAGATATTAATATCTTGAGGTTGATTCTTTTCTTCATCCGGAACTTGCTCTTTATTGAGCCTCTTCCTGCAGTCAAGGGTACCAAGTCGATTCTGAACTCGGCCCTTTTACCTAATGGAGTTACTATGGACGATATCTCGTTGCCTACAATCGTTCAGGTTTTTGACCGCAATAATGTGCTACTATTCCTCACGTCCATGGCGCATTCAGTGCTGTCGGACTTGAAGGACGAGTCTTTTGGGCTTTTGACAATCGAATGTCTTTTTTTCCTTACCAAAGGGGTTATGACAGAAGAGCTCACTAGCAAGCCAGGAAGCGAACTGGTCAAAAACGTCACATCCGTACCTTCGGCCTCGGCTGCTGCCGGTATGGGACTTGAAGATCTTCTCTCGGAGGAAAGCCGAAGACTCAAGCATCAGAACAACTCCATTTCAAGTCGTCATGGAAGGTTCGGCACGCTCTTGTCGATCCAGAACTCCAGCAATGCCTCGTACTTTGCAGTCAGTGGCCAAAAGGCACTCTTGAGCAACTACGACAGTTTGCAGCGTTTGGACAAGTCCAAAAAGTGGCACAAGACATCTTCTTTCAAGTACGATTCCAACAAGTATATCTCGAAGTCACCCACGTTTCTTGGAACCAAGGCTTCTGGCATACTCATGCAATTCATCAACAATTTGTTGACGAGTGGATCTTTCAACAACTTAGTTTCTTACGTTGGAAGCCACTTAACCAATCTTGCAAACGATAACGATTTGGGAAGAAAAGGAATTCTTGATGTTATCGATGCACAAGAGTTGGCCTTCTACTTCGGTACCATATCATGGTTCTTCAAGTTCAAGAGAGAGTCTATGCAGACCGGCCAGCGGACTCAAGATAATAACTACGGCGCCATTGGGGCTTCATTGGGCGAAATTAACTTCATCCTCTTGATTTCGTACTTCCGGTCGTCCTACCAAGCCAAAGACTATAACTCGCTCCAGGTAGCCATGACCTGTTTACGTGAGATGTTGCTCATATCCAATGCCATTTTTGCCCAGAAGAAAACCCAAAGCGAAATCGATCTAGCTACCGAGGACGACATCAACGAGGATAGGGAGTTGGCTGAGGGTATCATCCGCAAGCTTTTCAGCCAAAAGGAATTCTTGGATCTTTGCGTGAACATCCCCAAAACTGCAGCCAAGCACTCACCGGAATACTTAAAAACAACCATCTCGGTGGTTAATATCCTACTCAAAAGTTTCGAGATTTTGGCCAACGAAGATGTGCACTTGTACTTAAAAACGAGACGCAGAATACGGAAATTGAAGAAGACTTCTGGTTTGAATAGGGAAATGGACCGTGAACACTTGGACATGCTCGAAAGAAGTTCCGATGAAGAGGACGAAGAGCAGATAAAGTACATTGTACATGAGAGAAAGTTGGACTATAAGAACATGGAGGTGAAGTTCTTCCACACCGATATCATCAACACTCACATTGATTTCTTAAAAAACTACGAAGATTTGACATTTGACGAAATCAAAAAGGGTATTTCATTTTTCCACCGCCTCTTTGTCGCTAGGAAAGATTACTCTGCGTTGTACCGGTTGGACTTCATGCTTCTTCTACACCGGTTGCAAGAGTTCTTGCCCAAATCAACCAGCATTCGACGCCACGTGGATGAGTTTCTCGTGTATTTCATGAAGAAGTTCAAGGGTGCTTTGGACCGGTTCCCAACTGCCATAGAGGTGCTCTTCCCCAGAATCGAAAACCTCGAGATCAAGGGCTTCATGAGCACTGGAGATATCACCGAGCATGAGAAGCTCTCTGCCAACAACTACTTCGATGAAAAGTCCCCACAACCAAAAGCTGCCATTGTTCTTGACTTCATCAATGCCAGTTTAACTATAGACGAGAAGATCTCCATTTTGATCTACAACATTATCAAGAGCAACCCAGCCACCAAAGTGTTGAAGCACTTGATCTCTGAATTCCAAAGAACCCTCATGCGGATTAGACAACAACGCTTCCCCATCGTTCTTCGGTTCAACCTTGCTCAACGGAAAGTGATTATCTCAGATCCCCACATCCGTTTGCTTCTTGAGATATCTGGCTTTGATATCCCTTTCTTGCAAAATGACGACACCACCTTCACATCTCGCGTGGACCAAGAACACGTCCAGAATGTTATTGAAAGTATTGAGAAATGGTTGCCGTTACATGAGGCCGGTGTGGGTGATATTGAGCCATTCTTAGATCAATTGCAACGGGTGATTTTCTCCCAAGAAGAGCTTGATTTTGGTGCAGATAGTTTGAGAGATCTCCTTGCGGGACGCCCGATCAATGAGCTCGAGAAAGAGAGGCTTGAGATGAGTCAGTCAAAATTCATGCACTCGGTTGGTTTGGCCAAGAGAAAAGAGTATGACGAATCCATTGCTACTACGAATGAAGAGTTCGATGATGAGTTCGTGCCAGACTCTGAAAATCAACCTGATAGACCTACACGCAGGCGCAGAAGAGCCCGGGCACTTAGTGATGACGAGAATGAGGACGATGAAGAGCGGCCAGTGCTGAAACGAAGTAGACGTCGTGCTCTTCCACATTCTGATGACGAAGACGGTGGGTCACCAATGCCTCAAATCCACAAATCAGCAGAGTTCGTGAATGACTCAGAAGATGATTCTGATGAAGAGAGGAATAATGCATTCTTTGAGAAGGAGGAGCGTCTTCGTCAATTGATAGCCCAAAGTGGAGGAATTGTCGATAAGGTGCAATTGCAGCTATTTAAAGAGTCTTGGGCCTCGATCTCCGGGTCTAATACCGAAGTCTCCCAAAAGATCAAGAGTGCTTCAAGCTTATTCCTCGACCTGGAAGATGAGGAAGAAACACAAGAGCAAGGTTCGGTAAATCAACCTACAGAACACTCTGGTAGGCTGAGAAGAGTCATTGTTGAAGATGACGAAGATGAATTGTAATGATATTTTTTGGAATAATGCTTATTCTATGCAGGCGCCGCTGCCAGCGCCATTCTCTAAGGAGTTCTTTATCGTCTTGTAGGAACTGACAAACATCACGGCGAAACCAAAGATAATACATAACACACTGGGACCAGCTTTGTATAGGTAAAACCTTTTCTTCTCTTCTGATGAAGCTGTTTTTAGATCGATAGCATCCAAGCTTAACTTTATGTAACAACTAGGAGGTATGATGTAGGCCATGAGAGAAGCGGAAGTAGCGCCAATGAGTTCTAAAATCATACCCAAGTTGCATGTGAACAACGAAACAGACATGGAGGTAAACACAAGTACTGTGGTGACAACAAAATGTTGTTTTTGACTCAAGCCTTGTTCTTGTGATGATGCAGGGTTATTCATCAATACCAAGTCTTTAAGAACGTCTCTAATAACAAAAATCTCCAATGGAAACGTTGTGAGCATGTTCAAACCAAAGCAGAAGCGGGCCACATTGATCCATTTGTCATCGCTCTTGAAATTGTTTAAAAAGTTGCCCTTAACCTTGGACCCAAAGTTTAGAAAGCCCATGACCCCCATCAACAAGCAATAGCAAAGAGAGATTGCACAGGCCCAATGCGTAAGTTTGGAGAATTTCTTGATGGAGGCATTTTTCATGGAGTTGTAGATAAATATGGAGTTGTGGTGACACACTAGGGCGAAGGATATGACTGAGATGCCCTGGAAAAAATTCGAGTTGATGAGCCATTCGCTGGATTTCGTGATTGGTGCCTTCAATGATTCATCCACAAACGGCCCACGGATAACTGTAATGGCCACAATGATGGACATTCCTAAAAGAGCAAACGCAGATGCTTTCGCTAGCTTGGAAATGTCTCTGTTCAAGGAAAGTGGGTAGGAGATGCAAACAGTGAACACCACAATGATGACATTTCTTTCAAAAAGCCAGCCAATGATCGAAGTGTCTGGGCTCGTCCACGATTTCGGGAGCATCAGCGTGAGCACGTGCGGGATAGTATCACCAATGATCACACAGAAGGCCATACATCCTCCGTAAGCAAAGGAGCTTATACTGACAAGCAAAAAGATTTTGCCGAATTTTCCAAAACAGTATCCCACCGTATCTTGATATGATCTGGTTTGGGACAAGTTGGCATTGATAATGATCAAGCGCACGGTCCAGTCGATCAAAGCAGCCAAAAATACCATTGTGAGAATTCCGCCGAGAAGCCCCGAGTTTTTCACTGCAAGCGGTTGTCCAATTATACCGGCGCCAAGAATGGAGTTGGCCATGTTCATGAAGGCCATTTTCATATTCGAGGTGCCATCAGGCGGATCTGCATCCAGCGTGCCGTAGAGCTCCAAGTCCTCAAAAGATTCGTGGGAATTTCGCCTACCATGGTGTGCTGTACTAAAAGATTCCAAGGGTATGGATCCGGGAGCACCATCTATTAGCCCATCGCCATCCTGGTCATGGAGTTCTTTGTAGGCAGCAGACATTGCGTGTTAAGTATAGACATGAAGTCGCGTATCGGTATCAGTAGGTCGATCTCGGGTGCACGGATCTTTTTTTCACTACCTCCCAAGGTTTTTTGGTGGATTTAGTATTTAACATTATTGTTATTTGTTTTTCCATTTTTCTGGTCATGTTGTTTTTCCGAAATTTCGGCGTAAGGTATTTTTGCAACTTTGACGGTTTACATTAATGCACCATTTTTGGCAACTTGCAACATAACAATGGATATACACAATTCACGCAGTGCACCTCAAAAATAAGTGGAATTTGCCAAGCACTTCAAAAAAACCAAAAAAAGCAAATGTACATAAGAAAAGCATATCAAGAAAATATACATCTCCGACTTAACAATATGCAAACTATAAGCATTCAAAAAAATGCTTGGGCGGATTTTTTGGCCCGTGGCCGGTCTTTCCTTATTCTGTGCAGACCATCTGACCACATGCAGAACAGGCGATGCGTTATCGCTCTCACTCTATACTACTCCATCATACTCTACTAATACATTCATTTCCAATGAGTAGTTTCCAGGGAAAAAGAAAGCCCTTCCAGGGTAAACGCAAACACAAGGACTTAAGGGAGTTTAAGAATCAGGAGATCAAGAAGTCGTTGGTCCACCGGGCCCGGTTGAGGAAGAACTACTTCAAGTTGATGGAAAACGAAGGTGCACCCACGGATTTCGACCGGCTCACAAGAGAAAATGAGGAGGAGAAGCATATTCAAGATGAAGACGACCAAGAGGAAAAAGACAGCCAAGACGAAGAAGAAGACGACTCTCATAGCGCAAGGCTGCTGCAGCCACTACCTCCTCAAAGCTCCATACCCAAGGAACAGAGGGTGGTGAAGGAGAAACGCAAGCCCATGAATTTCGCCGAGAGAGCCAAGCTTGCAAAGGAGCGCAAATTGCAAATGAAGGAGGAACAGCTTCGAAGAGTCCAGGAGAAACGTCGCAACTTGGAGTTGTCGCAGAAAGAGAGAGAAAGGAAGAAGCTCAGTTTATCTCAGCGTACCAAGTCGGGCCAACCGGTCATGGGGCCCAAGATCAATGATTTGCTCGAGAAAATCAAGAGAAATGAATCTTTATAGATGGTTCGATTAAAGTGAGTTTGAGTTATAATGGGTAAGGATAAATTTAGCTTGAGTTATAGCGATTATATCGAGTTTTATGTAGACAATGAGTTCGTTCGATCAGAAATTGACCAAGTTTTAAATATAAATAGTTCGGTGGGTTCATAGAATCAATTGGTGAAAACAGAAACAAATCTCTGCCACACAGCTCTCTCGAAGTTGCGCATGAAGATGATCACATCATAGAGATAAATGGATGTCAAACGTTTTTGATGGCGAGCCCAATTTGATACCGTGTGCTTGAACCAAGGCACGGAAAAGCGGGAGTATTTCATGGAGGTTTCGGTCTTGGCCTCGCTGTACACTGCATCGGCACAGTACTTCGCTAGGATCAAGAAAGTGCGCTCGGGACCAAGAGGGCTCTGGAGGGTCTCGTCCAAGTTCCGGGTCAAATCGTTTGTTTTCAAAATCAACAACACTATACGAGGCATGCTGCTCAAAATAGACATCAAGTCCTCGAGCACACCCTCCTCGGATTGTAATTGCTGCTGCATGTTCTTCATCTCCTCCGGGTTGCGAGCCTTGGAAATATCGTAGTTCAACGCGGTAGACGAGTCTCTTCCCGTGATGGCAGAGGCAAAGATCTTGAATTTCTGTTCATCGGTGATACCCGTCAATTTCTCCGTGTACTTCTTCATCTCTGGCACATTGCCGTCCAAAATAGCCAACCAGAAGTGCGAATAGTCTCTCTTCATTTGCAATGGAATGTAACGATACAACCCGTGGTCATAAAGCACAATCTCGAAGTTGTGTCCATTAGATTTGCCGTCTATGGCCCGGATAGCCAAGTTGCCCTGGTGGGGGTCACAATGCAATCCCACATTGGGAGTAAAGATCATGTTGTTGAAGATGTGCGAGAGACAAGCCGAAACCTCACCTGTGTTGATATTGTGCTGACGCATATACTCCAAGTTATCCAAACGGGCACCGGCCACGTACTCCATGATCAAAATCCGCTTTTCGGCAGAAACAATATGAGGGATCCGCAAAGCAGTCACATACCCGAGGTCCAGGAACTGCAGCTCGGTTTTCTCTGCATTGACTGCCTCGTTTTTGAAGTCCAACTCCACGTAAATAGAGTTCTGCATCTCGTCACCCAACCACGTCAACGGGTATTCAGGAAAAACTTTGTGCATAAGTCCAAACACCGTCTGCGTCATGAAGATATCCAACGGCACATACTTGGACAAGGAAGGGTGTTGAAACTTGACTGCGACCTTTTCGCCCGTGCTTCTCACGGTAGCAATGTGAACCTGGGCCAAAGAGGCTACGCCCACAGGCACCGGGTTGAAGTCACTGAAGTAGTCGTCCAACTCCACCCCCATATCTTTGGCAAACATATCACGAATTTCCTCGAGCGAAGACTGGGGACACTGGTCCTGGAGCGGGGTCATGGTCTCGGTCCATTCCTTGGGCAAAAGATAAGTCAAGGCCGAGATGTGTTGGCCCAACTTGATGTAGATACCGCCATTCTGTTCAAGCGCTTTTAGCGTCGTTTCAGCTGCCTTCTTATGGGCAACAGCAAGAGCATCGTTGCGGATTTGCTCGTTATCATATTCCTTCAGCAATACTTTTTTGTAGATCCCAAAACACTTGACGGTGGCTATGGTCACCACCGAGACTCTCTGCACGGTATGGCTGAAGAACTCTGCTCCGTCATGGAACCGCTGGTTGGTCAAGTAGAGACCACCCGAGACCAAGCCCAAACCCGCTACTGTCTTGAGAAAGAAATGTCTGGAAGAAGGTTTTTTTTCCAGTCCAGCACCGCTGGTGTAGAATCTTTGACATGTCTGATGAGCACTCTTGCTACTTCTGACAGGGTAGCTAAGTTTATGGAGAGATCGACACTTCCCGCTGCTTGTCGCCAGCAGAAAAGCTGTAGGGGCACGTGAAACCGTTACCCTAAACATGAGGTTATGGAACGGAGCGGAGTGTGTGGGTGTATATTTAGTGTGTGTTTAGTATAAGATGGAGAGTTTAAACACCGGTCGAATCGGCGCGCACATGCTTCATCGCCGAGACTGCTTACGGGGAGAGATGTATTCGCTATGACTATTAGAAATTAAAAAAGGGCCAAGAAATAGGAAATATGATCAAGTATTTCTGGAGACTATTGGGGAGGTAGGGATCTATGGTGGGGTTGGTGTAATTGTCTGGGTGGAATGTTATGGTGGTGGAAGGTCTGGAGGTTCTGGAGGTCTGGGTTTGCGTTGGATAATTGGACAATTGGACCAATGTCTTTTGCAGCAATCAGCATGCAGTGCGCACGCACTGCACCACCATAACATGGTCTTCTACTGGAACATGTTTTCGATTCGGGGGTTGTTGAAGTCGCCGGAATTGATCTGCAGCATGAGGCCCTCTTCGCCTATGAAGTCGAAGTTGAAGTTGGGCAAGCTGTCCCAATCCATGTCCTCTTTCTGTCGGAACTCTCCGGATGGTCCCATGTATGCTGCCGTTGGCCCCATGTTGGCAAAAAGTGGAGGGGCGAACTTTTTGGCGTAGTAAGCTTCAGTTTGAGGCGTAGAGGCGCTGGTTCCAACCTCTTCTCCGAAATTGGCTCTCTTTGGCGACTCTTCCTTGATGTGTGCAACTGGACACTTGCTAAACCCAACCCCATCTTCTTTTTTGATTTGTTCGAAGTTTCTCTTGCTTCCAAAGGGGCACCCCAGAGCCTGTAATTTCGGAGCTTCGACGCCTATCACTGGACATTTCATGCTACCCCGTGTGGCTGATAACTCATAGCTGGGCCCGGACATTATCGGGCACTTGTCCAAAAGCTTTCCGGGACCGAAACCTTCTCCGTGGATACGAGCAAAATTAGTGGCATTCATCTCATGGGCATTCCTGATAAAAGTCATGTAAAACTTCCAGATCTTGGTTTTCTTAATGATGTTTTCTCTAGGCATGGAACTTTCAAGGAGGAGCACCGTCTCATCGGTAGCCTTGATGACCTGCTCTTTCTCCGCCAAAGTTACCGAAGTCTCAAACAGATTGCAAGAAGAAGTATTTGGCCGCATCATGGAGTACAACAACACATTGGGCTTGTTCCCCTGGGTTTGGGCTGTAGACGAAAAAGAAGCCATGAACTGCGATTTGTTCGACCGGTCTTCCTTTTTGCTCTCGACTTTAAACCGCAACAAAATCCCGGACATTAAATGGGAAATCCGGGCCAATGTATCTGCAATTATAGCCAGCACATAGTTAGCATTAATGCCCTTTGCCAATCTACTTTGGCTCCCCTGCAAGAACTTGTTAATATCTAAGGCATTAGCAAAGAGACTAGGGAGCATCTGCAGGATTCTGGCCTTATCTTCCACTTCCTCGAACTGCAAAAACATGACTAGCTTGAAAAAGAATTCAAGGTAATGGAGGATGGTTTTGGTCTCGAAAAACCGGATCATGCGAAGTTTGGAGAGCGAAATATCTTCACTCAACACTCTTATATCATCAACAAGAGACTGGAAATGATTCACACTAAGTGGCTCTGCAAGGGCACTGTTCTCGTGAAGAGATATACCGTTTCGCACCAAAATGGAGCATCTAGCAATGAGGTAATTTGTCTTTAGTGATACCAAAAGATCATCGATCTGGCAAACGCTAAGGCTATCCAAGTCGTTCTTTTGAATTCCCAGCCAGATCCCATCCAAAAACAGTTTATGGTTAGCTGACTTTTCTGCCGCATGCATTATATCCAAGAAGTACTCTAAGGACTCATGCACTTCATTGGAGTTCAATATGGGTAGTAGGTTGAAAATGGTATTGTTCACGATTCTCATGAAGTCACACCAGATCTGGCTGAAAAGAACTCCAAGCATGGCATTATCGTTGACACTAGATTCATCATTGAGTTGGACCAACCTAGGGTCGCACCAGATCTGCAATGCCTGGTCCTCATGTCTTACCAATTGAATGAACTTTGTAAAGGATCCAGAGAAGCCTGCTCGGTAGTCGACTGCAGTATTTTGACGTTCGTAAAGCGAGAAATTGCGGTTCATATTGGCAAGCAATAACACAATCATTGACAACAGACCATCGAGATCTGCAGCTAGTTTGCAAGAGCCTGAATCTGCGGGAGAATCAGAGCTCTGGAAAAGAAATTGGATTGTATCGGTGACATGCGATAAGACCGCAAATTTGCGGCCCGGAATGCCTTGAGGAAACGAGCTTTGGAGGCGAAACACCAAGTCATTGCTTAGGCTTTGTCTCTCGCTGAGCCGATCCAAAGATTCCTCCACAATCAATGCTAGCATGCATAAAAAGACGGCCTTGGACCGGAGAAAAGTGATCACTTCCATGTCGCTCATATCGGTGGAAAACGCACCAAGATCAAGGTATGGTTGGCCATTTTCTTGGTCCTTAACAAATAGGGAGATGATATCAATTTTAAAAAACCTGAAAAGATGTCCCGATTCAGTCTCATTGGATAGTAGTGTTTCCTTACTGGAGCCAGGGCAATCGAAATCGTCCAAATAAAAAGAAATGAGGAAACAAAGCTGCGAGTAGTTCAAAGGCTCCGAATTGCTAGTGGAACCAACGATCTTGCCCCACATATTTTGCAAGCACCTTAGAAGTTCAAGAGCATCGGAGCTTTGCGTGGAGTTTCTGATTCTATCCACAGGACATCCATCTGGCTTGAACATGGCATCCACAGAAGAAATACTTTGCAGAGCATCGGGATTCTTTAAGGTATTCTCCGACTCCTCAAGCATGAGGTTAAATTCACATGCTACCACAGGACATTTATGGTGACCACAAGAATTGGAGTCGCTGGATTCGGTGGATTCCGAAGGCAACATATGTCCCCCATACAGAGGAGCCTCTTTTCGTAGTAACGAGGTCTTGTACAAATGGTATGATTTCTGGAGGTTGGTGACCCTAAACCAGAGGGCCGTGAGATGTGGATCAAGCTTGACGATGTTGAGCCACAGGTAGATAGTGTAAAGGGGAGTGGAGGAGTGGTGGCCAGCCTTCTGCAGGACCTTGAAGCCCGACATCAGGTACGAGCCGTGCTTGAGCACAGTCAACTCTGGTTTGGATGCAGCACTAAGTTTTGCCAATACAGTAAGTGAAATATCAATGGGAGAGCTCTCAACAGGCGAGTGAGTAGACGCAAAGTGGTTATTTACATTCTCAAGCTTCACCAGAGAACCACTGGACTTAGCAAGCTCGAGTTGAGCACGCAAACATCTGATTTCGTTTTCCTGAGCAGCGATCTTGGACTCTAAGGATTTGCGCCAAGCATCGGCTTCCTTGGGCGAAGCACTGACCTTCAGAGGGTCTTCATCAACGAGTTTCAACAGCGACTGGGCCCAATCTGGCTCTAAGTAAACACATAGATGCGGTACATTATTTTTAATACAACCAGCGCACGGTCTGCCTCGCTCACACTTGACCTTGCGTTTTTTACAGTTGAGGCACGACACGGGCACCCGTTTTCTGACCTTATCTTTCATGGAGGAAGCAGAAGGATGTAGTGTTGCACACCAGCTTTAAGGATCGGCACAGGGGCTGTTGGGATGCTAAAAGATGCTAAAGTGAGATAAGCCGATAAGGAAAAAAGGTGCTAAGGGCAATGGAGCAGGATGATTCGGGGGCGTTGTTTCATCCGTCTAGTGACCTGTCATAATATACAAGCTCTAGATATGTGAGCCGATATGTGCGACCCAGCTGCGTGGATGGCATATGGCGCCTTAAGCTCGCTTACCAATATATCTCAATCAAATGCGACTCGGGTTTTGCACGAGGCCGATCTCGAGACCGCGCCTATTATGTGATTAACAATACACTAGTGATGTATGGCAATCGCGGCTGGCATAGACAAAGAAACCTTCTAAGTATAGCTGCAGCACAGGGGGTGAGGGGGTGTTCAAGTCTGGAGTTAAGCGCATGGTAGAATGGTTGTCTAGGGCTACAGTGCTGACTTAACGTAGGGTGTAGGGCATAGTGGAGAGCATAGTTGAAGAATAAATTGTTTTAGAGAGGAGTGGAAAATTCAGTGGAAATTACGTGGGAATTACGTGGAAATTAAAATAGTGTGGAGTAATCCTGTAGTATAGTCTAGTATACAGTGTACCGGCGATAGGTCAGTAATAGAGGTTAAAAAGTGGGGTGTTATAATACGGAGCCAGATAGAGAGGATTAAATAGAGAGGGGGTGGGAGAGAAAGTATAAAACTTGAAGTTAGCCTAGGAAGTGTGTAGGCGAAAGTTTAAGTATGGAAATTCTGGTATAGTATAAAGTTACAGTAGAGCATAAAGTGTAGAAAGTATAAACCGTAACTGGTACAGAGGATAAAGTGTAGACTGTGTATAGAGTGCGTCTACAATGAGATGTAAGTATAGCGTGAGCCTGACGGTACAGTGTAAATAAAGGTATAGTGTAAATAAAGGTATAGAGCAGTAGTGTACAGAGTCGGGGAATTTAGTATACGCTGCAGTTGCTGTGACTAGTATACAGTGTATTAGTGGTCGTGTGACTTATTTTACCGCAGACTGGCGTACAATGGTTGGTGATATCGGCTTAATGCAAAATAGTCCTTACTTGGACCATGTATTGTTTACCCATCTCTGGGCGTGGCTCTGCGCAAGACGCACGCACTCTTCGCACTTCATTCTCAACACTCCACACTACTCATATTGCTACTTCCTATACCGGCCCGCTATGTCTGCAAGCATTCCTGTGCGCCTACTAAATGAGGCCCAGGGCCATATCGTGTCGTTGGAGCTCACCACGGGGGATACCTACCGCGGGAAACTCCTTGAGAATGAGGACAACATGAACTTATCTTTATCTGATGTGACCCGAACAAAAGGCCGGACGGGCGAAACCTCTTATATGAGCCAGGTGTTTGTACGGGGCTCCATGATCCGCTTTGTGAGTGTTCCCGATATTTTGAGAAATGCCCCTATGTTTTTTGTCAAGCCTGGCGATAGACCAAGGCCGCCTGTGAGAGGCCCTAAAAAGAGGACTTAACTATATGCTAAATTGAACTTACTACATGCTGAAAGTGAACTTGATTAATGCAGTGAAAAGTTAATAGTCCTGTTTATTTCACTCTCTGGCTCACCTTATTGTGACTTACTGGGAGTGACTGATTACAACAGATTGAAGATTTGAATTATAGTATACATGTCATAGTATCTATACAGAGATTATATAGCATGACAACGAGATGGAGACAAAGATTATACAGAGTATAAGATGTGAGCTGTTACACCTTGGCCTTGATTTTCGCTAAGATCAGACAGAAAAGGTTTAACAAACAAACGATTTGCTCTCTCATGACTTTCTTATTGTCAACTTAACCATAGTTATCACCATGGATGAATTGAATATTTCTCTATGTAATCTATTAATAACTTCTTCACTTCAAAGTAACGAGCTCCTCAGCAGAGGTTGGGTGGATGGCAACACAGTTGTCAAAGTCTTGCTTGGTGGCTCCCATCTTGATGGCAACTCCGAATCCTTGCAAAATTTCTGCAGAAGAGTCTCCCACAATATGAAGACCAACCACCTTCTCTTCCTTGCCGGCACAAATCAACCGGTACACTGTGGGTCCCTTCTCTTCGTCCGAGTCCATCATAGCATAGTACATGGCCGTGAACTTGCTATTGTAGATCTTGATGTTGTCCTTGCCGTACTTCTCAACGGCCTGCTTACTAGTCAAACCAATGGATCCGGCTTCAGGGTGGGAAAAGATCACTGATGGAATGTTGGTGTAGTCCAACTTGTCCTTAGCATGTGCCTCCTGTCCGGAAAACAATCTGTTAGACAACTTACGACCTGCAGCAATGGCTACCGGGGTCAATTCATGGTTACCAACCACATCACCCAAAGAATAGATTTTCTTGTGGGATGTCTCTTGATACTCGTTGACAATCACGTGGCCCGACTCCGACAACTTGACTCCGGTCTTGTCCAAGCCGATGTCAATCAAGGCCTTTCTGCCAATAGTCCAAATGAGCTGGTCCACCTCCAAGGTCTTACCGTCCTTCAAGTGTACCTTCACTTTGTCACCCACCTTTTCCAACTTCTCTGCACGCGAATTCTTGATGATGTCCACTCCCAATTTGTTGACGTAGTGGTCAGTGACGGTGTTTTGGATCACATCATCAAAAGACCTCAACACAGTTTCTCCACGGGCAATCAAGTGCACCTGAGTTCCCAAGCTCTGGAAGACACCCGCAAGCTCCACACCGATGTAGCCCACTCCAACAATAGCCACGGTTTTAGGTTGCTGGGTCAATTGGAAGAATCCATCCGAGGTAATTCCCAACTCATGGCCCTCCACAGCAGGAGGAACAATGGCCTCACCTCCGGTGGCAATCAAAACCTTGTCGGAAGAAAAAGTCAATTTGTCGTCCTTCTTGAACAGTCCCGACAAAAAGTCCACCTCTTGGTCCCCGGTCAAAGTGACCTCCACATCGCCGTCTTCATTGGTAAAAGAAGCACGGCCAAAAATAACGTCAACCTTCTCATTGTGCAAATTTCTCTCGTAAATGCCGTTCAATCTGGTCACGTAATTATCTCTTTTCTCCTTAATCTTGGCCCAGTCGAAATCACCAAATTGCACGTGCAGCTTCTCCTTCGAGAGGCCGTAAGCATACAAATGCTCCTTCTTATGGGCAATGTCAGCAGCATACCACATGACCTTTTTGGGTACACACCCCACGTTCACACAAGTGCCCCCCAATTTCTTAAAGTTACTCTCCACCACCAATACCTTAGCACCGTATTGGGCCGCCCGACGGGCCGAAGCCACACCTCCGGAGCCACCTCCGATGACCAAGTAGTCGTAGTGCTTTGCAATTGAAGATTTAGTAGGAGCCATATTGAAATGTCTTTGAATGGAATTTAGGCGTAATAAAGGCTTATTAATATTTTGTTTAGCCTGAGCAAACAACATGGAGGATATGCGTACGGCTTTATGGGCCCTTTACATATCGCACTGCTCCGGTATACGCACACCATCTTACTAATGGTGAGTCTTGCGCAATAATAAGCGAGGGACTAGACCAATGGCGCACGGGGGCCAATATAAAAAAGCATCATGCATGTATGCTAGATCTGGCTTTACTTTAATAAAGTCAGGAGACGTCGAAACATGTCACGCGGTGTTTTAGAGTTTGATGTTCAATTATGTTCAATTATGTTCAATTATGTTGAAATTAGCTGCAAATTCGCCTGCTCATTTGTAGCATCTAGTATTGTTGATCACATGGTCAGCTTCTTCATTCAACACCAGATTCACTTTCTTTAATCACATTATTTTATTCTCTCCCTTTTCAATCACCTTTCCAAACACCCTTTCCAAACACCCTTTCCAAACACCCTTTCCAAACACCCTTTTTAATCACCATTTTTAATCAACATTTTAATTCACCCTGTTCATTATCACCCTTTTTAACCTGGCTCTTTTCTAGATCATTCTTTTTTAAGAATATTACCACAATCCACAGTAGCAAGATAAGCGATGGTGCATTCTCCATGTTTGTTTGTTTATGCATCGTCGTTGTCGCATGCATCTTTCACGCACTGCTTGAGATGGCTAATGGTACATGCCATCATCTCATTAAGGTCTTCATGCTCCACCCCAAGAGCATCTGAATTCTCTGCACTCAACTCTTTCTCGTATGAAGACGTGAGCCAAGAATGCGTCAAATCCGCAAGGTCGGAGTTTTCCGGACCAAGGCCATTAGAATTTGGAGGGGCGTTTTCTGAAGACTCCCCGGACTTGGACTTCAGTAAGTGCCGTTGACGTACTGCTTCAAGATCCAGCTCGAAAGCAGCGTCCTCCTCCAAAAGCCCTACGATCTCGTCTTTATCTTCGTGAAAAGCCTTTTGTGCATTGAACACATTATCGTATGCAGAGTACGACGAGTTGTTGGTGATATGCTCCTGATTCAAGCTGTTGGAGTAGCCAAAGAGTTTGTGCAAAAGCTCTTTCTTGTGGAACACCTGTACCTTTTTCTTGCCCTGGAGCGTATGGTTCGCATTGAACGCTCTTTCTTGGGAAACGCTTTGTTGCTGGCGATATATCCATAAGGCCTTTTTCTCAGCCTCCTCAAACTTGTTGTAATCGATCCTCTGCTTGGTGGTGCGTAGCTCGTCGAACTTGTCTAGGAGCACATTAAGCTCGCCTTTTGTATAGTGAGGAAGAGAACGTAGAACACGGGACTTGTGAGACGAGGATTCTGCCCCCTTTTCGTTTGTATCGTCACACATACTGGAATCCAGGGATTCGGGTCCATCCTCAAAGATCTCCATGTCCAGCTTTTGGTCGTTATCAAAAATGATATTGGAAGTGATCTTCTCCGCAGACTCCCAGGCCTTGATCTGTGAGTTCTTGACCAAAGGCCTCCACTTGGAGTCTTCATCCTCAATATAGTCGTTGGAGAGGCGTTTCAGAAACACCGAGTAATCGTACATGGACATATTCTCCGGTTTGCGGAGCACGAACGGCCTCAGACGCGTATAGGATTTCTTCAGTTTCTGGAGGTTCAAGAGTTTCTTGGTGGCAGCCGCCGTGGAGGATACACCTGCTATTTTGACATCGGAAGCCTTGTTCTTGCTTTTGGCCGGTGCTCTGGATCGGGCCTGGGGGTTCATCTGCTGCACCTTCCTGATATTGTTGCTAGGGGTGCTCAAGAGAGAGGTGGACGACGATACCGTCCTGTTGCTGGAGTTGGCGAGAGCGAAGTTGTTGGAGTCATTGAATGATTGGGACGCTACTCGGAGCTTGGGGATGTTGAGCTTTTGCGGTAGTCTTTCGTCGGCCATGTGGTTGGTTTGTGTAGGTGGTGTGGTAGTAGTAGTAGCAGGCACCGCGCATGCCAGTTATGTTGCAAGCACTTTATACAGTCTTATACCATTAATACACACGGAAAGTGGTCTCTATTGGCTTTTTGAATGAATTTTAATATAATGATGTTAGTGTTGAAGTTTTTAAGAGAATGGTAAAAATAGAAGAAAAACCTGTAGAAAATACCAGGAGGTGATTTAGAGACTGGTAGTGATGGTAGAGACTGAGTGATTGTGGAAACTGAACGCTTGTAGGAGGTATGTGGTGAGGTATGTACTGGGAATAAGAACTAGAACATATCATTTCGTAAACTCTTACTGTTGTTTGTATATAAAAATTTAAACTTCACTTGGTTTGTTTTATCGTGAATGGAAAAGAGGTAGTTTGGGGACTAGGAGACGAGAAGACGAGTCACGTGACCCATCTTCAAGACAAGTTTAATTTCAAGATATAACTTTGGGACTGATTGGTTGACTGATTCTTTCATCAAATATTTTATTAGACTTCCCTTTGACTATTTATTAGTATCGTTTTCCGAAGAGATTTATTACTTCATGGCATTTAGCATGTCTCTAGTGGCAAGGCTGAGCATGCGTATTAATGTCTACACGAAACATCCAATGATCTTATTCACCACAATCTATACTAAACAATTAATAAGCTACAGTAATTAATCTCCCACACTAATTTTTATAGTCACACTTCTAAGTATAATTGTCAATTATTCACATGAATAATACACTATCATTTGAGTGTATACTCTCTCCTGCATGTATATCACTATCAGGATGTACGCTTTACTGACTATACTACTGTACTGTACTATTGTACTATACTATACTGCTGTACTATACTACTATACTATACTGCTGTACTATAATACTGCATTTTAAAGAACTAACAACGCATTCCCACCTTAAATTTCTGTTTATAGCGCAGTCCTGAAAATATGGTACTACCCATATAGTTGGTTTGTAGCCCTGACGACTGTAACTATGCTATGTAATAGAGGTATTCTGGTACATTATCCATATGTACAAGTGAAGTTAGGTTTGTGTTCAAATTATTAGCCAAAAAAGCGATCTTGTAATTCCAGTAATCTCATGTAATGCTTGTAGTATCATCAGTAGTATGGCATAACGGTATTATTTTGCGTGGTATGGTAGTAGTAGTAGGTATTGTGGTCCATCTATTCATCTGCTATTGGTATCTGAGTATTGCTGTATTAGTATTAGTAGTATTAGCTGTATTAGTATTAGTAGTATTAGTAGTATTAGTAGTAGTAGTAGTAGTTTTAGTAGTAATAGAGAAAAATATAGATCGTAGGCTATATCTTCCATGAGTAGTGAACCATAGTGATCAATTACTGAAAAGATATTGTGATATAGATTTTTTGGTGATTTAAGCTGTTTGGTGATTTTGCATTTTGGATTAAGGTGTTTTTTCAAGTTTTGTTATTTTGCATTTGGGTCATTACTGGGTTTGAGTATAAAGGCCACCCAAAGGTGATTGTGAGGACGGCTGCAAAGTGTCACCCACTGACTCTACGTTTACTATCAACTGTAGAAACTAACGTCATATTAACAGCAAAAAATAAGATCACTGATTAAAAAATAATAAATTCATTTGTAAATAATAAACTCAAGAAAGAATTACTAGATATACTACTAGGTATAATTTCTAGGAAAGCCTGGCTAGTGAAGTGCTGACTTGAAGTGAGGTGCGCATATCCAGGGCTCCAGCCCTAACCACCTGCACGCGCACGCGGACTGAGCACCGCACGCTTGAAAATTTCTCCCGCGACCTCTACCACGAAAAAAAATCTTACAACAAGAAGCTAGATACTAGACAAAACACTAGACAAGATGGCTACTGAATTGACTGTTCAATCTGAGAGAGCTTTCCAAAAGGTATGTTTGCACCGTGCATGCTACATCATATACCGATACGTTTGAGTTGTTTGTCGATGTCTCATGAAGTCATCAGGACCATCAACGTCCATCACCTCCATAGGGATAGGTGCATGACCAAAGCATCAACCAAAGCATCAACCAAACCAACTGAAGAATATCATGACATTATTGAATGCAATCAACTAGAATACCAAACTACTTGGATTCTGAATAATACCGGATATTCGAAACTATTTATTGGAAAATATGATTATACGAATGCATACTAACATCCAGCAACCACACATCTTCACCAACCCAAAGGCTAAGGCCCAAAAGAAGGCCAAGAGATGGGTCAAGGAAGTCGGTTTGGGATTCAAGACCCCAGCCACCGCCATCAACGGTTCTTACATTGACAAGAAGTGTCCTTTTGTCGGTGACATCTCCATCAGAGGTAAGATCATGAGCGGTACTGTTGTCTCCACCAAGATGCACAGAACCATCATCATCAGAAGAGACTACCTCCACTACGTGCCAAAATACAACAGATACGAGAAGAGACACAAGAACGTTGCTGCCCACGTGTCCCCAGCCTTCCGTGTCCAAGAAGGTGACGTTGTCGTTGTTGGCCAATGTAGACCTTTGTCTAAGACTGTCAGATTCAACGTCCTCAAGGTGTCTGTGTCTGTCGCCAAGTCCAAGCAATTCGCCAAGTTCTAAAATCACAGGTTATATGTGTATTTAATATTACATCTGCAAGAGAGTCCATGTTATAGTAGTCCATGCCAAAGTACTTCATGTTCAAAGTAGTAGTAGTAGTAGTAGTATATGTCTATAGATTCCATATTCGTATGATCTTACATCATTACACTCTCTTCCTACAATCGTGTCTACCCGTGGTTTCTATTCCTACAATCATCTTCTGAGACATGTTTATTCTTGCCTAAGAGTTGGAAGGCACCTCGAGCCGCACCACCAGTATCTCCTTGCCTCCCCATTCCATCAACTTAGCAGCCAACTTGCCCTCATTATGCAAGGCCGTAAGCTCATCACACCCTCCGTTGCTCAAAATGGCATCGGACCCCACCAACACATTGGGCACCGTTTTTCTCTGCGTGACAAGCCCGATGTACTCCTGGAGTTCCTTTCCATGCTTGTGCTTATCCAATTCGATGTATTGGGGCAGAGGCGTGATGGCATAGTTTTGCTGCAAGAGTTTCTTCAATTGCTTTGAAAATGGACACCATGACTTAGTAAAGATAGAGACCGGGGCCATCCTGCGGATCTCATGGAACTCCTTGGCAGGGTCAAACACCTCATCCGTCAGCTTATTAGACAATGAGTCTGCAGCATTATCATCACCCGCCTCGTTCTTCTCCTCCACCTCCTTGTTTTTGAAGATTTCCCTATTGATGGCCTCGTCCACGGAATCATTGATGTGAGAATCTATTATCGTTTTTTCACTGGTAATGATCTCCAGACTGCCATTGCTGTTGTACTTATGTTTGTTGAAGAAGAGAAACGTAACTAAGGTCATGGCCACGACGGTCAAGCCAATTAAACGTCTTTGCCGGCCACTAATCATCTTTTCTGAAGGTCCTAAAGATCACTGACGTCTGAAACTATATTAAGTATGTGGCACGCCTGATCAGTGTGTGATTGTGAACACCTGTTGAATTGTCTGATTGTTGTCTAATGACTTGAGTATATCAGATCCAGATAAATATGAGCGTAGTATTTGTGTCCAACGGAGGTAGCGGTGTCAATGTGGGGTGCGATGGAAAAAGAGCGGTGATTAGGCTAGTATTCCAGAATTTGGGCCAGACGTGGCCGCGTGCCTTAAATAGTGCGCCCACTACGCCTACTCGTTCCAGAATGGCATGGCCCCAAATTAATAGGGTGCCGATCTATATATAGACGTCACGTGGATGAGCTGAATAATCCAACCCCCAACGGTTTGGCCGTCCTTTTTTTTTCTATTTGGGACGTGCTGTGCTGTTAGTATGGCTGGCTAGAGTAAACAATATCCTCACGTCACGTGTTTAAAAGGTACGATATCCACGAACAATATTCAGTAACAATATCCAGTAACAAAATAAATGACACAACCCATAAATTTTCTAAAAAAAAATGCCTTTATTATACTGAATCCTTGCTTTTATGTGTAAGTGCAGAAATAGACATTTTGGAAGGTATATGGATTTTTAGGGCATCTGGGACTTTCTTAGTTCGTATTTTACCCCAGAAATCGACCCAATATATGAAAAGCGCGGTCAGGACTCTGCACCCCCAAATTATTGAACAATGGACAGACAATCAGAAAGACAATTGGATACACCAATTGGACACCCCCTTATGGATACACTATTATGGATTTCAATAAAAAGACCAACCAACAATGAATGTCCAATTTATAGGGAGTCTAATTTATAGAGGATCTGATTTATAAAAGAGAAATGTATAAAAGGTATTAGTGGGTCATTCACTATGGAGTATAATCGAATAAAGTATGACTAGGGCTACAGATGTTCATGCAAGATAAAATACCCATAAGATTAGAGCAGTATTTAAGTTCCAGTGCCAAGACTATACACTATACTATACATAACTAAGGTTCTATCAATATACACTACAGTGTATTTATAACTATAAGATTCCTATTAGTATAACATACCATACTAGTAGTAGTATAGTGCGCTGTATTCTAGTAGTATAGTGCGCTATATTCTAGTAGTATAATGCGCTATATTCTAGTAGTTATAGTGCACTGTATACTGGTACTCCAGATTGCACTGTATACTAGTAGTATAGTGCACTGTCTATACTGTAGTGTCTATACTGTAGTGTCTGCTGTAGTGTCTATACTGTAGTGTCTATACTGTAGTGTCTATACTGTAGTGTCTATATTGTAGTGTCTATACTGTAGTGTCTAACTGTAGTGTTTATACTGTAATGTCTATACTGTTGTATCTATACTGTTGTATCTATACTGTTGTGAACTAGTCTGGATGCACTTAAACTACATACTAGTGGCTATTACATACTAGTAGTACTTCTAGTAAACTAGTGTCGGTGGTTCATTATACTGATGAGTAGTTGTGATTAGCTTTATACATCTGTTCGTTACTGCGTGTATTGTCTTAAATCAATTCCTAACAATTATAATTTCTCTGCAGGTTGGGGTCTGCCGATGGTGGTGACATCGTCGTAGATCAAGGTGGTGACGAAGTCGGAGTACTTCTCTCCCAAGGCCTCGGGCTTAAAGTATTCCAAGGCTCTCTTGAACTTGTTGCCTGGCTTGGCCGACTTGGTCAACTTGTCGGCTTCCTCTTGCAAGAGAGAGGCGACGTAGGCCTTGGTAATTTTCTTACCGGTATCGGTTTGGGCACCGTGTGTGACCCATTGCCAAAGTTGCGATCTGGACACTTCGGCCGTGGCTGCATCCTCCATCAAGTAGTTGATTGGCACACATCCAACGTTTCTCAACCATGCCTCGATGTACGACAACCCAATGATACAGTTGGCTCTGATACCCTGCTCGGTGATCTTGTGGTCTGGCACGTATGGGTTCAACAAATCAGTAGCCGTCACTGGTCTGTAAGGAACCTTTGGAGGAACGTTGATTTGGTTAGGGCCCTTCATGTGCTCATTGAACACCTTCAACACAATAGGAACCAAGGCTGGGTGGGCAACCCAGCACGAGTCGCAACCAGCAGTGACTTCCCTCAACTTGTCCTTTGCAACATTCTCCATGGCAGCCTTGTTTCTGGCTTCGTCCTCTTTGATAGGAATCTGTGCAGCCATTCCTCCCAAGGCGTGCACTTGTCTCTTGTGACAAGTGTGCACCAAGAGCTTGACGTAAGATGCCATGAATGGGGTGCTCATGGTCACTTGCAGTCTGTCGGGCAAGACGTAGGCCCCGTGGTTTCTCAATGACTTAATGTAGGAGAAGATGTAGTCCCATCTTCCACAGTTCAAGCCTCCGATGTGTTGTCTCAATTGGTAGATGATCTCGTCCATTTGGAAAGCTGCAGGCAAGGTTTCGATCAAAACCGATCCTCTGATGGTACCTCTAGGAATCTTGATGTAGTCCTGGGCGTGGCAGAAGATGTCGTTCCACAACTTGGCCTCCAAGTGGTGCTCCATCTTAGGCAAGTAGAAGTAAGGACCAAAACCTTGGGCCAACGCTTCCTTTGCGTTGTTGTAGAAGTAAAGGGCAAAGTCAAAAATACCTCCCGAGACCGGCTCGCCATCCACCAAGACGTGTTTCTCGTCCAAGTGCCAGCCTCTAGGTCTGACAATCAAGGTGGGAATGTGTCTGCCCTCTTCCAAGTTGAGCTTGTATTGCTTTCCGTTCGAGGAGAAGGATAAGTTTCTGCGCACAGCGTCGTACAAGTTGACCTGACCATCGACCAAGTTGCTCCAGGCGGGGGTCAACGAATCCTCAAAGTCGGCCATGTAGGTAGCAACGCCAGAGTTCAAAGCATTGATCACCATCTTTCTGTCAGTAGGACCGGTGATTTCGACTCTTCTGTCTTGCAATCCTGGAGCCAAAGGAGCACCAGTCCAAGAGGCATTCTCTCTGATGTCCTTAGTCTCAGGCAAAAAGTCGGGCAACACACCCTCGTCTCTCAACTTCTGTTGTTCTTTTCTGTTGGCCAACAACTTTTTTCTTTGGCCATTGAAGTTTCTGTGCAAAGTGGCAACCAATGCAAGAGCCTCGGGGTTAAAGATGTGCTTGGCATTGGAGGGCACGGCTCCCAAAACCTGAACACCCTGTATCTTAGAGGCTGTGGTGGGGAAAGGGGACGACATGGTAGAATAAATTATCAAAGTGTTTCAGTTAGTGACTATGCAAAATAGCGGTACTAGCAAAACTCCTGAGGTGAAAAAAAAAGTGGGAGACGGATGTGAGGAGCGGCGGCCGGCTTTATATAGTGACACCCAAGGGTCGCATACCCCAGGTTTTGTATCCAGCGGATGTTGCAGCGATCGGAGTCAGAATGCGTGTGATGCGTGCAGCTCCGGCAGGAGAGGAAACGGGCTTTCGCTATCGGAACTCATATCAGAGATATTCTGTGGGGCGCGCGCCGGGCGGCACTTTTTTCCCCGGCGCGGCGGAACTTTATCGACCTGTGATTTTGTCCAGATACCGGGGACTGCCGAGGGTACTTCCGAGATGGTCCACATGCAGGACACACTATGGGCTTATCAGAAAGACATTGATACGCTTGTGAGAAGAGTGCAATACTTTGGAGAGATTCGGAGAAGTCGGATAAGTGGATCTTGCAAGGAGGGTGGCTAAGAACCGGCCGGGCCGGGAAGCAATGCAGGAAAGGAGTCGGCGTTAGAAGCATGCGAGTGGTCGGCCCGGCGGAGGCCTCCACGTGACCCGGCTCTAACCTATTCGGGGTCAACCTATACGTCATACAGGGAGAGATCATTGTACAGGGAAAGATTACTGTACAGGGAAAGATTATTGTACAGGGAGAGATCGTTGTACAGGGAAGACTATTGTACAGGATGAATGGATTCCATTTTATAGGGGTTCATTTTATATAAAAAAAAGAGCTTGTTGTGGCTAGGTCATTGTATTTCCGTACTATGACTTCACAAGACGAACTCGGCATATAATCTACTCCTTGGCCCACTTAATACCCTCTTGGGCTGGAGTCAACGTTCCCTTCATGGATGGGACATAGTTAATTCTGTGGTAGGAGTTGAGGTTCTTTCTCAACACGAACTGGTAACAGGTGGCACCGGATTGTCTTGAGGTGATGGTGGACGAAGCCAAGAAGTACTCCCAGATTCTGAACCACTTAATTCCGTACTTGTTGACCACATTGTCCTTGTTGCCCATCCAGTTTCTGTACCATCTCCACAAGGTAGCGGAGTAAGAAACACCGATGTTGTCGATGGTGACGATCTCAAATCCGGCAGATTCCAAAGCGGAAACCACGAAGGCCAAAGGAGTGGAAGCATCTGCACCAGGGAAAATGTACTTGTTCATGAACAAACCCCAGTTCAAGTCCTCGTATTGCCAGGTCTTTCTCAAACCGGCATACTGCAAAAAGAACAAACCATCGTCCTCCAAGGCCTCGTAAACCTGATCCAAAAAGGCACCAAATCTTCTAATTCCAACGTGCTCAGCCATCTCGAGACACGTGATCTTGTCGTACTTGCCACTTGGCTTGCCTGATTTAGGCGAGTCTCTGTAGTCGCAACACACAATCTTGGATTGGTCGGAGGTGACACCATACTTGGCCATCAATTCCGTACCCCACTTGGTCTGGTTTCTACCCAAAGTCACACCGGTAACCTTGGCTCCGAATTGAGAAGAACTGAAGGCAGCCCAGGTACCCCAACCACAGCCCAAGTCCAAAACGTGTTCACCTTCCTTCAATTGAATCTTGGAAGCAACAATGTTCAACTTGTTGTCTTGCAATTCCTCCAAGGTCTCTTCCTTGGTGATGTCGCTAATGACACCAGAAGTGTAGATCATACGAGGGCCCAAGAACCAGGTGTAGAAGTCGTCTCCACGGTCATAGTGGTCTCTAACCTGCTCCTCATCCTGGGACTTGGAGTGCATGATAACCTCGGGGATCATACCGAACAAGAAAAAACGGAAAAGCGAAAGAGTGAATCTGAAGGTACACCAGTCATGTCTGTATTCCAACACGTCCAAACAGTCACCCTTGAAAGAAACCTTGTTGTCAAAGTACAACTCGTGGAAGGTCTCCATGGGGATCTTGGAGCCCTGGCCATTGTTGCTAGTCTCATACTTGGCCTTTAATTCGGGAGTGTGGAACTCCAAGTAGTGGGACACTGGTCTTCCAGGCAACTTGACCTTCTCGTTCAAACGAGGCGAGAACGACGACAAAACGGTCCAGTAGGCCATCAAGATGGGAATGGCAAACAAAAGCGCCAAAAACAACCAGGTCTTGAAACCCAAGCCCAACTTGCGGGTGACAAAGTAAGGGATAAGCACCAAGAAGCCGGCCAACGCGAGGTTAGAGAAGTGCTTACTTCCCGGGCCATCGGCAGGCAAAGGGGCATTGTGGATGGTGGGCGAATCGGTGGTGAGAATACCACACTCATCGGATGCCGCAGGCTGTACAGGAGCCTTGGGGGTCTTGATGAATTCAACGTTATCCAACATGACTGTGCTGTAGTAGAGAGGAAAGTACGGTGGAAAAAATATATGGCCATGGGCGAGCGCGACAGTACTGCACACACACACGTGCCGTGTTCCAAGCGCCAAGGCTGCTGGAATTTTTAGAGCCCTGTCTACGCGGACACTTCGAGCTCTAGTGTACAGTGCGACATGCACTCCGAGACCCTCCACAAGTATTACTACTTACTACCAGATTATTACTACTTACCACTAGATTAGTAGTATTAGAGAAGTGTGGACAGAATATTCTTTTTACTAATTTCATATTGATTCAATAATTACTTAACATAACTAACTAAGTGCTTACAGACTACTTACTAGCTACTTACTAGCTACTAACTACTTACTAACTACTTACTAACTACTTACTAACTACTTACTATAATTACTATAATTACTAGCTACTTACTAACTGGTAACAGACTTACTAACTCACAGAATCTTTGATAACTGGTGCTCAATTGAATGTATTTGACAAGTTATAGACTACTGGTGGAATGTGAGTAGTATGTTGTAGTGAGTAGTAAATGAATAGAGTAGGGTATGTATAGCTATGAATTACAAGAAGAAATCAATATTCAAATGGTTATGCAAAGGAGCTTTGGGACGTATTCCGGTACATATGGGGAGACGATTTTCTTGGTAATGTGGAGGATGCAGTAATGGAGTACTATTTGTGATATCTATTATTCGGTATAGTTTTCAGTCAGTGATATGGAGAGATGTCATGGAGAGTATGGTGTCCTAGACCATGATCACTGAAGAATTCATCCATTTTTAAATGGACAGATCATTTAACTTAAAGAGATACACTAGTTGTGCCATTTAGCCGGTAGATAGTTTAGAAGAATGATGCATGTGAAAAAATAAATAAATCAGGATTTGAGGTTCTGAGTTCCAATGATTATGATTATCAGTGTTACCTCAATTAGAAATCCCTACAGCCATATTTCCATAGAACTAAACAAATACTCGACCACAAAAAAAGCTATCAAGCGATACAAAGCTCATCATTCACTTGAGAGAGTATAGGTAGAGTAGAGTATAGGTAGAGTAGAGTATAGGT